>CM043016.1:78429585-78675704 GCA_023690525.1 Holotrichia oblita | reverse complement strand
ATCATAACAGGTATTAATGTTTTACATCAACTACAACCAGTACTTCAGTACTTTTTCCGTTCCATACCATTTTTCACTAAAAGTCAACACGCCATGCGTTTAATAAATATGCCAAAAGGTCCATTACTCGAAAGGAATATATTAATACCTTTATTATAGAGTTAAGTAAAAGATTATTCCGTGTTTGATAATAAAGAGAGTTACTTGGTGGTTAACGGAGTTAGCATGCAGGAAGGACTCCTAGAATGCAATTACAACCCAATAAGAAAAGGCGCCCTCCAATTTTAATTATCCTACCACTTTTCTAAAGTGAAATTACTGCAAAACAGTGGCTGGCATTTCACTTCGTTAAATTTTTATCTGTGTAGTTTTAAACTTCGCATCAATTTTCTCATTGTCCTATAATTGATTATTTTGGCGCTGTTCTAAATTGACTAAAATTATCTATCCATCTATAGTTTATCCTATTGCTTAAAATTGCAATGTCATTTTGACATAGAAGTTAATTTTACCAATTTAGAACAGCGCCAAAATAATCAATTATACAACAAACAGCACGTGTAGTCGGTTGAAGTCATTTATTAGCTACCTAATGGCTCGGAAAAAAATCCTATTTAAAAACGTGTCAGTCAAGTACGCCTGGTAATGGGCGAAAACAATAGCGAAAACGTTCGATTGGCAAAGCAACGTCAAACAACGAACAAGTATTCATTGCTTTTTTTGTTCATATATTACCTCCTAGTACGTTGAAGCAATACATGCTCTTGTACTGTTGTCCGTGCGAAGTTAACCCCTTGGTCTTGAGATTAGCTGAGGGTTGATTGATAGATGGCGGGCCAGATGGCCGGCGGAAGTAAATGTGCACTTGACACTTCCGCTAAAACCCTTCTTCCTCTTGCGCTTAATGAAGTGAAACGGCGCGCTTCTATTCGACTCACCCCTTTTTTTGCAAAATTCAACTCGCCCCTTAATCCCCACTCTTCGGTGTACGAAACTTCCTGCCTATAGTTGCAGTGGTGGTATTCAGGTGGTTAAAGAACTGCTCAGTGATATATAATCTCTAAATGATTTTAACTTTATAAAAACTGTTTGTGATGTATCACAGTTATTATGCCGATGGTTATTTAAGAATATTATAGCAGCTATATACAATTATACAACACAAGAGGGTGAAATAAGCTTCGCTTTTCTTACACTTGCTAGAGTAACCTAATTAGCGCAGTTTATTTTCCCTTCGTATACGTATGGATATATCCCAAAACGAGAGTATTCATACTAACACTTAACTAGACTATTGAAATAATTATTAACAGAAACCAACAAAATAACACTGAACATATTAACTATTAAACCAAAATTACAACTTGAACTGAAAATTTCGATCCAAAAAAATCAATTCATGTGAAGCTCTAGTAGATATTTAAAGTGTACATTAAATTAGAAAGCTCTCAATAAATTATCAAATTGTTTCTGCTTTATAAATTTTAAAATTGTAAAGAAGTAATCGATTATTTATTTTAGTATATTTATTTTGCGTACATCCGTACTCCAATGATTTATTAATTGCCACGGGGAAGTCCTCTATTAAAATGAATACAATTAGTAGCGAATTGCATACTTCTAAAACGGATGCCAGTAATTCAGGTGTGGCTCAAGTTTCTTTAAGTTGTTCAATTCCTATGTTTCTTTATATGTTAAATGTTATTTAGTATCTTAACTCTTATGTTTACATCTGGCACTATAGTAGCAAGCAATCTCTTCTGGCAATCGCCAATCCTCCTACGTATGTACTGCAATGTCGATATTAGTATCGTCCAACGGTCAGCATCCAGCTTAAAATAATATTTATCTGTATTGGAGATATTTTCTAAGCTTTATGCTATTCGCAACATCAAAGCGGTCTTTAAAGTTGTTCTTCTGTAATAGGTTGTACCTTAAACGCTCAATAAGTGATTTCTCTTACCACTAGTTTACTCCGCCAACTAGAAAACTGTTTTTTTTTATACCAGTCATTCATTTAACTGAAGCAAAGCCATTGAACTGTGATCTGATATTGTGAGTGATCTTCATTAATTTGAACATATTTCCATACAATACCATTTCGCATATATCTGTTTTAATACATCATAAACCAAAAACTTATCAAGAGCAGATACCATTTTCATATAACTACAGAAGTAGGGATGTTTTTGCTACTTACGTGTTTGTCTTGAATGAGTATATTAGTTTTAAACAGTCACAATAATAGAACTTGACATAATTAGAAAATTCACATATTTTCGATACGTGCTGGATACATGTATAGTGCGTCAACGGAAGATAACGCCTTTCCAGTACGTCTGACAGAGAAAGTTATATTGCACATACATTTACTTACACATTAATTTGTCAGTATTGGCACCCTTCTCCTAAACCTATGTTTGTAGATAATCCAAAGTATTTCTTTAAATTGTTCCAGCGTTCAAAAAATTTTGTCCTAGAGACGCTCTATTTTCCGTTAGCCTACTAGGCGAACAGACTGTACATAAGTAGAGTAAGTTACTTGGTAAGGCTACAATCTACAGACTAAATTAGTCTGCATATATTTATTTGGTTGGCTGACTAATTCCAAGTATTCGTGTAAGCTATTCGTTCGGCGACATAGTTTATAAAGCAATCCAGAGTAATATACCTATAACTTTTAATGAGAATAGAGAAACCTTTATTTTCCTACAATTTTCCATAATTTACATCAGTTATACATTTTCATATATGTATATCATTAGCATAATACACTATTTTGCTATTAAATTACACGCACAAACGCGTTACGTTTTCAGAAACTACCCCCTTCGTAAACATCATAGATATAGCGTAAAATTGTAAACGTATAAAGTAACTGAAGCGTTGCTAATGTTTCGAAAGGTTTTCTATTACTCGCTTTAGCTCATCCGCCCCAGCAGTTTTACCATTATGCGACAGTTTCCCTTTTGACGAACGTTCACGCCACTAAACAACGAATCGATTAATACATAATAAAACAAATTACGTAAGGCGATTCAGATACATTAATTCAGTTATAATGTTCGTGATGAAAACATATGCTCTTTCCCATGAAGAAAAAGTACGATCTACGTTCGCCCTATCGCTACCACCCTAAGTGTGGTATACGAGATTTTCTTCCTTTCTCTTCCGTCTCTTTCCGCTTTTTTCTCCCTCCAATAAAACGCATCAATAAAAGGAACATAACCATTTTCCACGCTTAATCTAACAGCGATCACGTAACGGGCTATTTACCATAATCTTTTGTGTCAGACGCGTCTATTTCTGCGGACCTTATCTTAGCAAAAGAATTTTCCGGTGAATAGAACTGTGAATATATCAAGAAAATTCTTACTATTATTTAATTCGTTTGTGAGCTACATTTATTATACGTTGCTGGTTTCAATACAGTTTTAAATTTTCTGTACGAGCAAGTTTTTTTTTATTATTTTTTTTTAGTTGGTAGTACCTACCAGTTAATATTCTGAGTTTCGAGTTCTTTCTTATAGTAATAGTTATTAATACGCCTTATTACTTTAAAATGTTTTTACTAAATGACGCAACAAGTTTATATTTGCGCGCTTTAATGACATTTACATACAATAATAATATGAATTGTATTTGTGTGCAAACAAACAATAAACCTTTCTTAAGCACTAATATAAAAGATACCAAATTCTTGTTGATATATGTGTTGCTTTTACATTCAATGTTCCACTCCCAACACTTACAACAAACAAACTTAATATTTACAATTTATCTCTTGTTAGACCGTTGAAACTAAAATAGTTATTATCGACCTAATTATTGATGCTGCAATTTGTTTTCTCCGGTCAAAACAAAGAAATGTTAACCGTTACAGCGCGGAAAGCTGTCGACAGTTAAACCAACTCATCGAAGTATGTATACATTCAAGCACCTGAAAAACGTAGTGCACTGCTTTACCTGACTTAAGAAGCTACTAAATGATACTATCAGTGTTGTTAATACAATACTGGTCTGGAAGAACAGAAATTGAACGTCTTGGCGGCGCTATAAAATCTGTGACGATTTTTTTTATATTATTTTACTAAAAACATCACTTTAAATTGTTTTCTTTATGTATTTTACATTAATACTTCTGAACAAACCTGTATTCAAGTTGTGAAAGATGACGTATACTCTAAAAATGTTTTACTAATAACATTACATAACAAATGACCCACTTGCCGCGCTGTTTGCCATTGTAGATTACTTTTGACTTTGATTTCTACCTACTTGTGAAAAGGAACCAATCTTATTGTCTTTCATAAAGTCATCCCACTAACACACTATTTGTAGACAGAGTGGCTACTGTTGGCCTTTGTAGAATTTTTTACATCTATCTAACTTGTAAATCCTATGCGGCGACAACCGATATTGTTGGCTTCCGTAGCATTTTCTATATTTACTGCCTTTCTTGCTTCCGCAAGTTCAGACGCTTCTGGCTAGACAAAAGCTTTTCTCTTCTTTAGATGTATTTGTACAGGCTGTTTCAAATTAGCTATGCACTGTGGAGATTTTATTTATTGCAAAGGACGCACTGCAGGTTTAAATTCACCAAAGTTATCGCACTTCAAGGTAACTTCTTGAAGTAAATATTATCTCCTGTATAGCGCATTAAATTCTGATTACAACGATATCACGCACATAGGGTATTACAAAAGCCAGTTAAACATAACATTTAATAAAAAATGTCTCGTATAAAAAAAGAAAAAGTTTCCAAATCTAGAAAATTTAAGTCAAGTTTTCTATGCACCATTTTGCGGCTAAATTACAGATATTTCATTATTATATTTTTTAATAAACATCACGGTCTTTAAAACAGTTAAGGAAACCCAGGTAAAGTTGCGTAAATGTTATTGTGAATATCCTGCTAATTTTTTCTTTTTAGACGTTGACATATGAACACGAATAATACAGAACATCTCGAATAATCATTTACTGCAACTATTCTAGAAATGGTTAATAAAATCCATGCCTTGGTAAGTAGCGATCATAGAATAAAAGTTGGTGAGATAGCTCATGAAGTAAGCATTTCAACCAAACAGGTACGCAATATTTCGCATAAAAATTTATCTATGAAAAAGTTATTCGCGAAATGGATGCTATAGCATTCAAATATCATGTTTGGTTATTTTCAAGCGTAATCTCAGGATTTTTCCGACCATATGCCACATTCAAACAACATGAGTCCATCATTACACTCCTAAAATGAAAACACGGTCAAAACAATGGACTTATCCCGGAAAACGAGCTCACAAGGAAGCAAAAACCGCTTTTTTACCGATAAGGTAATGATCACAGTTTATTGGTATTCCAAAGGTGTGACATTTATTGATTATTTAGAAAAATTAAAAAAAAACAACCGCATCTGTCGAAGAGAAAAATATTGGTCAATTATGGTAATGGCCCTCTCATTCATCCTTGTTGCTACAACAAAACATGTCGAATTGCGTTACGAATTGGTGCCTCACCCGCCATATTTGCCAGATCTGGCTTCGAGTGATTTCGTTTTATTTTCAAATTGAAAAAAAAAAGGCTCAGCAGAAACAGATTTCTGACAAATAAAGTGGTGATATCCGAAACAAATGCATATTATGCAGAGTTGCCGAAAGATTACTTTTTGGATGATTGGAAAAAAATGGAAACAGGCTAGTCTAAGTATATAGACTTGCAAGGGGATTATGTCGACAAATAAAATATATTTTTACATAGAATTTGTTTTGTAAAGCTCCACCAAAAACTTTGACAGCATGATTCCTTTCCGAAATCATAAATATGGCAATAGAATGACTGAAGCCAATAATAAAAATATATTAAATATACTCGTAGTTAAGTAACACTGCTTAAGCAGACCTTAATAAGGGCAGAAACTTTTTAGAAACGTAAATTGGAAGAATGAAATTAATTTTTCGAAAAAGAAACCGGACAAACATTCAGCATTACTGATTAAAATTTTTTTTCTGTTTTAAGTGAGGAAAAATGCCTAAACGCACCATCAGGGACGAGACCCGTCCCCGGTGTGTAGGGCTCGCACCCACTAAAAAACCTCACTTTGTCAGGTGTAGAATCCATCCCGGAACCGCCGGTTGCATTACTTCAGGATGGCACCTCGTAGTTAGCCTCGATCGGCTGCCTCCATTGCTTGGGTCTCTCTCTTCTTCTCTTTCAGCACCTTCTCGACGAACGTGGCGATCTTCTGCCAGTGGTCGTGTCCGGACAGCATCGTTTGCATGACGTTATCCGGCGTTAGAGGTCCTACTTCGTCTTGTAGAGCATCTCTGTAGTCACTCCACCTCTCGCATTCGAAGAAGGTGTGGTGAGCATCATCTTCCGCAGAGTCGTGATACTGACATGTCGCGTTCTCTGCTTTATCCATTTGAGCCAGGTATGCGTTGAAATACCCGTGTCCGCTGAAAAACTGGGTGAAGTAGTAGTTTACCTCGCCGTGGTCTCGGTTCATCCACTCCGTGATGTTGCGGATGAGTCTGGCCGTCCACCGTCCTCTCGTGTCGTTCTGCCAGCGCTCTTGCCAACATTATCGTGTGAGCGCTTTAGCGTCCGCTCTTGCTTGTCGTGCACCGACGTCTCGTCGTGTCTCGTAGACTCTCTTCTTTTCTTGAGCCAGTAGATCTATCGGGGTTACTCCTGCGATCACGAGCACCGCCGGTTCGGAAACCGTACGGTATGCGCTAGCGATCCTGAGTGCTCCCCGTCGCTGTACTGAAGCCATCCGCTTTCTGTACTTGTCCTGCTGTAAGGCGTCAGCCCAGATCTCGCTTCCATACAGCAGTATGGAATGGGTGACGGTCATTAGAAGCCGGCGTTTACTCGCAGTCGGTCCTCCTACGTTGGCCATTAGTCGGCTCAACATCGTCGTTACCTTAGCGGCCTTATCGCTCGACGACTGGATCTGTTGCCAGAAGGTCATCTTGCTGTCGAGCCGCAGTCCGAGGTACTTCACGGAAGTTGTAGTGGTTATGACTTCCGTATCCACCGTCATCTCGATCTCCCTAGGGATTCTTCTCCTGGTCAGTAGAACGACCTCGGTCTTCTCCGTTGCCAGGGTCAGGCCGTGTTCGTCCATCCATGTGGTGACTCTTCTCATTACCTGGTTGAGCCTTCTCTGGGCATCCGCCTTGTCACGCGCTAGGATGACTGCCGCTACGTCGTCTGCGTATCCTATCAGATACGCATCTTGCGGCAGCTCCATTCGGAGGATCCCGTCGTAGGACACATTTCATAAGTCGGGACCGAGTATGAAACCCTGCGCCGCTCCTGCTGTTATTTTCTTCGTGCACAGCCCGCCTGCGGTGTCGTAGACCAGCTTCCTGTCGCTAAGGTAGCTGCGTATCATCCTAAGTAAATAGGATGGCGTGTCGAACGTGTTCTGCAGGGCGTCCAACATGACTTCCCATCTCGCCGAGTTGAAGACATTTCTTACGTCCAATGTGACGAGCATCACCAGGGGTCTCGAGTAATGATTTCCCTGTTGAGCGGCTTCGAAGGTTTCCACTACCTGCGCTACGGCGTCGACGGTGGAGTGTCCCTTCCTGAAGCCATGCTGTCTCTCGGACAGGCCTCCCGCGTCGTCTGTGCTGCTCTCCAGTCGCGTTTTGAGCAGTCTTTCTAGTAGCTTTCCAGCCGTGTCCAGCATACATAGCGGTCTGTATGCCGATGCCGTGGTCGGATCGCCCTTGCCTTTGCTTATCAGCGCTAGTCGCTGTACCTTCCATCTCTTGCAGAACGCTCCTTCTGTTAAACAGCGGTTGTACATGTTCAGAAGCAGATCTGGGCAGACGCGCGCCACAATCTTCAGAGTTTCCGTCGGAATTCCATCGGGTCCAGGTGCCTTGCGGTTTTGTAGGGAGTTCGCCGCTCTTGACAGTTCATCTCCGCTAAAAAGCGGGATGTCGTTCAGTAGCTCGTCCTCCATTTCCGCAGTTCTCTCGGATGGGTAGAAAACAACGTGTCAACGATGTTCCGCATCTGATCGCGTTCGAGGACTGGATTCGCCGTCTTCGTCGTAAGCTTTTGACGATCTTGTACCCAAGGCCCCATGGGTCGTTGTCAACGTCCTGCCGCAGCTCCTCCCACTTACGTTTCTTGCTCCTGTAGATGGCGTTCTTGAGATCTCTCTTGGCGTTTCTAAAGTCCTCGGACTCTAGTTCTGCCGCGTTCGGATCTCGTCGTCTCACTCTGGTTATTCTCCGCCTAAGCTGTAAGCATCTTTTCCGGAGGGTCGCGATCTCGTCGTTCCACCAATACGCAGATCTTCTGTTGTGTTTCCTTCTCCGCGGCATAGAGGCGTCGCAGGCGCGATGTCTGAGGGCCATGGTCGCGTCCACAATTGTCTCCGCCGAACCGGAACATTCCATGACGGCTTCCTTTCCCCGAGCGATTACATAAGCCAGGGCGTCTTCATCCAGCTTCGCTACGTTCCATCGAGGACCGGGCTGAGCAGGATTTCGCGTCATCGGCTGCTGCCTCGTCACGTTGTAGCTTATGTACTGGTGGTCACTTCCGGTGTAGTCCTCCATGACTCGCCAGTCCACGATGTCCCGCACAATGTCCTCCGAGGCCACTGTGATGTCCGGTATCGTCTCTCCGTAGCCTGGTCGTCTGAACGTGGTAGTGTCTCCGACATTTACCACGCTGATTCCGATTCTGGCCGCCATGTCCAGTATACGTCTCCCTCGTGAATCGGTGTATTCCATACCGTTCACGTCTCCTCCTAGAATAATGGACCCTGCCATTTCTCGAAGGTCGTCTTCCAGGTTGTCGAGTTTGCTCTGAAAGTCCGCTATCGGCTCGTTGGGTATGAGATAGCAGCTCACGTAGATGATGGTGCCGCTCTTTACCCACACGTATCCGTTTCGGGCTCCGTGGTTGTCGACGATGACGCTCTTCGTGTCCGGGATCCATATAGCTGCAGTGCCGAGTGTGTCCCTGTACCACCCGGTGCATTCCTTATCCCGGTATTGCTCACTGATAAGCAGCAGATCTATTCCGGTGTCCAGTTGTAGTTGGATGAGTAGATCGTTCGCTGTTTTGCTTCGGTGAATGTTGCCTTGTATGGTCATTGGTTCTTCTTTGCCTGATTTAATGCCCTTCTGAAGGACGGACATGCGCCGGAACCAGGGACATGGCTGCGTGTCGCGGTGTCTCCCGTGCAGAGGAAGCATTTTGCTTTGTTCTTGCAATCCTTCCGTTGGTGGCATTTTTCTCCGCAGTTGATGCAAAGACCTTGTGTTCTTCTGTCTGGTCCCGGACAAGAAGCCTGTCGATGTCCGTAGTCGAAGCAGCGGAAGCACCTGACGACTTCTACCCTGCGTCTAATTCTGCTGTTTATCCAGCCGATCTTTATTCTCGGTGTTTCCAGCAGCTTAAGGGCTTGACGCTGACTCAGCTGGACGATAGCCATTCTCAGCCCTCTGCTGTTCGCGTTAGTGAGGCTGATCTTCACGTCGGCGTCACTGACTCCTAACTTCGCCTTGACTGCTGCGCTGACTTCCTCCGTTGTCGTTAAGCAGTCTAGATCTCTAAATTGTAGCGTCTCTTTGGGTTCTAAGGTGCTAATGTTAGCCCTCTCGCCCAAGATCTTCTTCAACGCGCTGCTGAAGCCTGCTGTGTCTTTGGTGCTGGGTCCTAGTTCCAACAGCATATCCCCCGCGCGTGTTTTCCGCACCGCCTTAATCTCGGTGCCTGTCTCTCCTGGCTTGGCGTTGCTGCGCAGCTCTTGCAATACGTCGGTATACGACTTCCCCTGCGCAGGTTTTACGAGAAGCGCATCTAGGCGAGGCTTCGTGTTCCGATTCTTCTGCTTGTTCTTCTTCAGCTTTTCTTGTCGGTATCGTCGTCTTTCCTCTGGCCACCGGCTATCTTCTGCTGCTGCTTGCTGTCAGAAGCTCTTGCAGCTGCCTTCTTCTCTTCTTGAGCTTGCTTTTTTCTGCCTGCTCGGTCCTTCATCCGCACGTTCTCGGAGGGATGCGCTTCCTTCTTCTCCACGTTCTTGTTGCCCGTAGCAGAAGTAGCCTGCGTCTTAGTTGCAGGCGCTAAAGCCTTTTGCACGTGCTCTCCTGCTTGCAGCTCGACCTTCTTCCATCTCTTCCTGCAGTCAGAGATCATCTCCACTGCTTCTTCTAGCTCCTTCAAGCCGTTCTTAACATCCATCGAGACGTTCTTCTGCCTGCCGATAGCTGCCTTCATTGTCTTGATGACACCTATGCACTTCTGCAGTTGCTCCTCTTCGCGGCATCGCAGTTTGCAGATGACTTCTTTTGTGGACGACATATCTGGAGCTGATGTGGTGTCGTCACTGCTACCTCCTGGTTGCACGATGTTAAATGTCATCAGATCTATCGTAATCGGCGACCTAACGTGCTGCGCCGTTGGTGTCTTGAAGGCACCGGTGGGGCTCTCTTCTGTACTGTTCTTCGGCGTTCTCTTGTTGGTTGGTAAAGTTGCCATGTTGAGTAGTTCGCCAGCGCTTCGTGTATGGCGGGGCGGGCCGCAATAGTCAAGAACGGGTGTACCCTCAGATCCTCGGGATCCTACCCCAGTTCCCTTAGGCCTGACCTACGCTTCACCAATCCCGGAAAACACGGACGGACTGGAGCTCGCCCGGGGCAATGCAGATTCCGACATCTTACATCCACCATACACCACCTGATCAGGGCCCGAAGTGGCTGGTTCCTCACAATGCGTCGCGGATCCTCGTCGGCAGAGCAAGCTCACATCAGCCTACTCCCCAGCCGGATGAGAAGACCAGTCGGTTCGTAAACACTCCCGGAGTCGCCGCAACGCTTGCCGATCTGTACCTGGGAACAGAAAGGAAAGGGAAGAGGAAGGGTGGGGGTCAGCGGACAGCTGGCGTCACTGGCTGTACCGTTTCCGCATACGGTAGCGCCACTGGGGCCGGCCAGACATAATTGATTACAATAGATTATTGCCAGTTAAAGATGTTAATTCAAAGATATAATATATTCTTAGGAAAAAATTGTGAAACTATACAGTTACTGTTCGCCTAAACGCAATATCATTGTGGTGACAGCATTGTGATACTTCACTTTATAATATGCAAATTGTGTTTCAACATCTTAACGAAATGTTTCCGAAAAAATGACTGAAAATAGAGGACTAGAGAGGAGTCTGATGGCCAGATAGAGGACCGGACTTACACAGATTTATTTTTACAGAAATACGTAAAAGAATACAATAATAATATAACTAAACTTAACGAAGTTCTTCACTGGATCTCTTGGTGCAGAAGTAGAACACTACTAGGTATTAGTGTTCAACTAAAATTAAATTAAAATTACAAGCTGATTGTACAATACAATGTATTAAACAGGTTCTAGGCGTTATATATCCAATGCCTTAAGCAAAAGTATTCAATTATGTATACATAAAATGGTTGTGTATTAGAAAACTTAATATAGTTTCCTTTTAAAATTCCAAGCAAGAAAATAAGCTATTTAAGGAGACAATAAATGCAATAAGTTTCTATTCTTCTCTTTTAAAATGAATTGGAAGAACGGTCAACGTTTCCAAAAGATTGAAATAAGCATCCCAAACACATTTATTTCTAGGAATTGTCTTAACAAAATGCTTGTTATTTTAAACATTTTCTGATGTGTAGAACATATATGTATGTAAAAATTGAAGGAAATTTCTTATAGTCCTTCAATATATCCGAAATTTTTTATTTTATTATTATTCAGACCGGGAATGTATGTACTTTTCCTAATTTAAAAGTATAGTATATAACAGGAGAGGTCTCCATATTGCCAGTCTATTCTATTATGTCATCTTGCATAATTGTTCAAACAGAAATACAGGAGAGTTTCTAAACATACCAGTACACGGAAATAACGTAAATAACGAATATCATATAACAATACAATACATATAAATGCGATCACGATAGTAGGTATCCTGTACTTGCAATGTTTCATAGCACCTTAAACAACATAGTACAATTACAAGAGCAGCGTGTCCACTATGATAAATTAACATGAACATTAAATCAAAAATATTACAAAAATCGGTCAGTGTATTGGTAATTTTTCACTAAACCTGACACTACATTTCTATCCCATCTTATTTATTTCTATAGAAACCGGGAACAACAGCAGATAAGGGTAAATAAACATATTCAGTTAAAACGTAATACATATATACAAATGTACATGAACACGGAGGGTTGAAGTCCGATATATAACTGTGAGAATTCGCACCATACGTTCGCCAACCAGTTGGAAAATTCGTTTGTGGAAAGAAAATGGGGCTGGGTTTTTACCGAAGACAAATGATGTGGGGGCTGATGTGTATCCATACTAATGCGATGTTCTTGCAGCCGTACTTCGTGATCTTGGGGATAGGAAAAGTGAGGGTAGGGAAATGATAAGATAAAAGTGCCGTTTCGATTCATTGCATCTTCATAAACAGCAAAGGTGTTAAACTAGGAGAGTAACACAGGAAAGTATTCAGACACCAACATTTGTTAATAAGAGTATGTCAGAAAAGCATGATTTTTTAAATATAAATAAACATGAATGAATGCGGAGACTTAAACATAATAGTTTATGGGAAGATGCATTCCTTCTATGTACACAGAAATACTTATAGCTTCTACACAAATAAGTATGTTGTACCTAAATCGCGATCTTACTATAGCAGAAGTCAAGCTGCGTTCAGTTTGCTAAGATGTCAGTCGCAGATCCGCCATTCGTAATACAATCTCGGGAGTACAATAAGGCCAATCCGTCCTGTGCCATGTCATTAGTAGACACAATAGGTTCTACCGCCGACTACAACTCCGTAGACTTACAATAACAAACATTGATTTTGATCAACAGCTCTACGACTCCGGAAACACCCAATGCCGTAAATGTCTGCCTTGGAGCTGCGTTAAACGTTAAATAGAATATGCATGACTTGAAGTAATTCCAGCACCAGTTGCCATTGTAAGTAAGTGTAATTGTATTTATTAGTAAGGCGTAGTAACAATGGAAAGAACGATTGTATGTTTTGTAATTTCGTGTACGTAACTATTGCAAACTTTTACAAAAGTAAGGAAATGAAAATCATACAAAACAAATTTGCATATATAATACATTCAAAATTTCTTATTATTTCTTATTATTTATTATTGTTTCTGTCCTTTATATATTATGAGATAGAGAGACTCTAACGAAAGTTGCATGTGATGTAAAAATCTTTCATCAATTTAAACGTTCTCCGCACTGAGCTAAATGTTTATTGCAAAATATCCGCGAATATGTTATGCTTTTTGTTCCATCGGTTTGTGCAAGTGCGAGCACTACTTCCTAATGTTTTTCTGCACGAGTACAATTCTGTAGATGATTCTTAAATAAAACGCAACGTAATAACTGATTCCCTAATTCTCTACATTTTACTGCTCAACCCGCATTTGCGAAGAAATGTTTAATAGTTGCTATATAGACTTACGAAATGCTTCAAAAAGGCCATCCTTTAAACGGGTCGATGGCCGCAGTGGTTAGGCGGCTGGCTATTGTTGTGAGAGGACGATAGGCGCCGGGGTTCAATTCTCTGGAGGGACGGTGACATTTTTTCAGAGAGTTTAATCCCGGATCGACTTGCCATTCGCTGTTGGGAGCAAAGTGATTAACAGCGCGGCATCATAAAAGGCGATATGATGCTGTCACAAAGCCAATTGAACACAACATACACACACAAAAACTACACCGCGAGAGTTGCAGTGATAGCCAGACAAGCGATACAGTTTACGGAGTCACTGCAACTAAGCACCCACCACATAAAAAAAACACATTTGCTACCGTATGGTGCTAAATAGTAGAGAACTATTTAATAGGTCTATTTGTATTTCCCAAATACTTAACAGGCGAAGCTTGCTAAACAAACTTTTTGGCAAAACACTAGATGAATTGTTATATGTATATGTATGTATGTGAAGATTCTTAACTGTACAATTTATTTCAATGGTGATTCGAATTTCTTTAGCAAAGCTAAATATTTAACTTGAACGGGCGTCTAATTCATACCTATATTATATTCTTATTTAGCTTTCAGTGAATACATAGGTATAAATGACGAGACATCCTGCCCAGCTCGTTCTCCAGACCTGAACTATCTGTCTAGCTATCTAGAGCTTATTGCATTGATGCAATTGACTATTGCAGAGATGTAGCTTGTGCATTAAAAATGGAGGTATTGATTCCTTTTTATAGCACAGCCTGATTAATTTTATTTCAGGTACGTTTATTCTGCTAATAAACTAAATTTGCCCTTATTACTTGTTCTATGTTGGCGAATATCTTGGAACCGAAACGTGTTTGATGACATACTTTTAAGAACTGTTTTCTAACATAAATTCGACACTGACAAATTGTTAGTGGATTTTTGGCACCTTACTTACCACATGTGCAGCTTACCTTTAGGGACAATTCCAACATTATCAACTTTATAACTTTATTATATCATACTCTTCAACGTGGCTCAATAATGAAGCAATATCAAACCGATAGTTCAGGATCCTCAAAAATTGTTGTAATTGTCTATACAGAAGAACAGATAAACATGGATCAATTGAAAGCTAGCCAGCTCCCTATACGTTATGGTCTATTATCGTAATATAATAATGTTTCTGCTATTTTGTATATTGTTGGCCAACCTCCACGAAATTCATCACTTACACTCCAAATTTAAATTCGTAAGCTTACCTTTTGAAACTGATTTTGCAAAAAATAATACACTTATGACGGATTACTGATTCTACAATAAAATTGTTATTGCTACCATTAGTCTCTTGCTTTTGTACTTAATCTTGTTGACTTGCTCCTATACACATATTTAGGATATTAAGTACGTGTAGCGTACATCAAAGAATTGTCATTTTAGAATTTTCAAACGCAATGAAATAAGTATTATGGTTTATACGTTATGGCTAAAATGAATACTGCAATATTTTTGTGCTTAAAATGTGTATTCTATTACATGGATTAATTATACCCTACATTGTATAAGTCATCTTTTTCATTTGTCTTAATAAAAACTTTCGGAAAGTGATACTGGTAATACTAAAGATTGGAAAGTCCTTTTTAAGAACGTAACGACTGTAGAACTTTGTACAATCCTAAAAACTATAGCGAACCAAATACAGTAGTAAAATCTATTTAGTTCAAATATCTGCAGAAATCAGTACATATATAAAAGTCGAAAGCGCAAAATAAAATTTAAGAAATCGAAATAATAGAAAAATGTATAGTATTCCCTAAAAAGACTTCTATTGGGAACTACAGTTTAAAACTCATAATGATACTATAAATGTAATCTAACTATCGCTTATTTATCATATAAATATCTAAAAACGTAGGAACAATTTAATGAAATCACATCCAACTAATTTCGCAAACGCACCGACATCAAAGAAAAGACCTAGACATGCACAGCGTATTTCATTTTCATATACCTCAGTTCATACAGCCTAATTCTTATTGTTCAAGCCGGATTCTTTCAAGGTGTCTCGTGTTACGCAGATTCTTGCGGCAGTATCACATTACTGCTACTGAGATGTTGACAACGCCTCTTCAACAGCTTAAGCCGCGGATGTCGGATGACAGGACGTAAATGGCTCTATTCATACGGTGATCTATGATACCTCTCTAAATAAATCTACCTACTTACATTATACTACCTATATGGAGGAACTATACAAACAGTTTAATGGACCATATTAAATTCTCCCTTTCGACTGTTAATTCGATTAATTAGAATAACGCGGAACGAATTTCATAGGAAACGGATGTTGATTTACCTCTGTACAATACGCTAATGAATTAATTCTCTTTCCTCTTATTATAGATTCTAATTTTGGAACGGAATCTGAATAGGATCCAGTTCTATTCATTAAATTTTAATGATTATACAGATCTAACCTCTGATGAATCAACTAAGAAAACCTGAGCAATTAGTTTGACTTATGAAAATAACTAAAATAATATTACAACATATTTTCAGAACCAAAAGTTAAGACAGTAACTTCGTGATGTCCAGAAATAAATGTAGCATTCCTCCAAAGCAAGTTAAAATTGGAGTTTATAAATATTTGGAAAAATAACAGAAAAAGAGAATACACATTTTTCGTTGAAATATTAGTAAAAGGGTGTCGGAAATTGAAATTTATCCCAAACGCCTTCAATTATGTGTAACATTACTCATTTTCTCTCCTCTTTTATATAGATACATACGAGGGCAGTTCACCAATTATTATCCCTAGCAGAGAAACAAACGACTGGGAACAACGAAACAGATTCATTTTCAACTTAATTTCCCATAATGAATACATTTGGTGTGTCGACTTTTAAGTCCTATAGAAAAAGTTATCTACCACGTTTCATTAGCCACCCATTTACCATCATCATCACTACTTCATTTTCTGAAAAATGGTTTCTCCGAAGAATTTCGGCCATTGAAACACAGCTTTTCTGGGCTAGAACGTTATTTTGGTGTAACAGCACATCTCGTCTCAATTTTCCTCTTCGTTATTCTTGGTACCATCCCGAATTTTTAGTATTAGGTTTGCGCAATATTCACCTGTTGCAGCATGCCTTGGTAAAAAATCGACAGAAGTAACTCCAATTACAATTCCAGAAAACGCTATGATTTTTCTAGGAGATGAACCAATACGAAATTTTGAGGGAACGAGCCACCATTTCATAACTTTTGACTATTGGTCAACGGGATGGACCACAATTTCATGTACTATACCGAATCATTTCGATTTCTGTTAGTTATCGTCAAATTCGTCTAAACGGTAACTTGATGCGTGCGCTTTTGATCTGCTGGTAACATTTTTGGTACCCACCGTCCAATACTTTCAACTAATGTCTCCAATGTAACCTTAATGGTAGTTCGTCTATCATTTGCTATCACATCATAATCCAAATCAATATTGTTTTCAGTAACCACAGTTTTAAGATGACCAGCACCTGACACATATCTACAGGTTAATATGAGGTGCAGATTTATGTAATACCTACACCATATCTGTATAAATTTCTAGTGGTAACAAACCATTTTTAAAAGGGCACCACAGCCCAATTTTATTATATTCTTTAAGTAGCGAAGAAATAAACTAACATTTCGTATATACGAAGCTAGAGAAATGATATTTTACCTAACACCAATAAATGACAACAGTTTTTGATATGTCAGTCAACGCCAACTATACTAAGGACAATAAATATTCTACCATCTCTTAATTATTAATGTAGATCTCTTAAATTTTAATTTAAAAAATCTATTATTCTCGAACTATGCAAGCAGTAGGTGTGTACTTGAATGAACTTGAATAAAAATAAATTTTAAATATATCAAAAGTTTAAGATCTCACCTTTACCTGAAAGGGGATGACATTCTGAGAACTAAACCTGAACGTAAGTATCCTTCTGTTGAGCATCCCCACTACCAACTTTTCAATTAGTATCATTCCAACTGATGTACTCAACGACTCTTAATATTGACTTAGGTGCCTCAACATCTCCGGGCGTCAGAATCGTGTGTTTCAAATGTTGCAGAATAATTACTTTGCAATCATATTTAGTGATCTTAATCGTAAATTCGTAGAATCGACAATTTGTCTTAATCAGTGTTCGTGTACCAGTCGAATGATCTGTGTCAAACAATTCCCCGCATCGCAAAAATACCATCCCAAATAGCCCCAATCCACAACTTTTATGATTGCTTCGTAGTAGATACTCTCTAAGTTGATGAAGGTGCATATCGGTTAGATAGCGCTAATCGTTTGAAGTTTTGTACTGCCACTTTCGTACATTTGCGGATCTGATTGATTGAATTTGATCATGATATGATTTTCAGTAACTTTTCCATCGTTTTTAAAACAATGAGTCATGGACTAATGAATCGATGAAACTTACGTAGTTCCATTACCTTATGTGATATAAACACTATTCTTACACCTTTCCACATTTGTGGGATACAGCCATGGATGTGGCTCGGCACAAAAGGTTTGGTTATAGTTGGTAGTAACAATTGTAATACTGATTACAACAGCGCTAGAAAGATGTCGTTTTCTTCTAGGGATTTGTCGAATTTAGGTTGTGTTGAGTTATCGTTTTGTTCTTTCAGTGAATACAGATTCTACTTACAATTAGAAGACTTACAGAACACGATTAGAAATATGTATCTTCACCAGTGTTTTAAATGTATATACAATACTTCATACCATATTTAATATCAATGTTAATACTCAAAACATCGCGTTAACTAATGATAATATATTGTTAAATACGCGAAGAAAATTGCTTTCGTTGACAACATTCAAGATTTATTATTCAATAGAATGATTCTCCACCGAAAGTTTCACCTGCTTAATTTACAGTAGTAAAAATAAACACTAATGTGTTTCCTTAAATCGTCTTAGTACTACATATTGATACCAATGCTATAGTTACCCAGAAATATAAATACAGAAAATATTGTATTAGAACGTATAACCTGTAGCAACATAATCTCAGGATTGATTCGAAAGCTCGCTCAGTTTGTTACATAATGCAGCTGACAGAAATTCTTTTGTGGGTTCACCGGCAGTCTCTCCTCAGCAACAAAAGGGTGGTTGTATTAAACTGGTGCTCATATATAAAAGGTGCGACCGAACTTTAAGATACTTCAAAAGTTCACCCCGTTTTTAATATACGTTTTTTCAACCATTCAAACGACATAAGCGTTTAATTCGCCTCTTGATTTTGCGACGGTGATGATGCAATAATGATTGGTCTTTATATTTGTTCGTTCGTCGGAGATCGTTGTTTGATCGATACATATGTAATAGTTTTTTCGTGTTCAGTTCTTTGTGCCTGTGCGTATGTGTATGTATATCAAGGAATTATTTATGTCTAGCATTTTACCTATTTTTGTATGGATATTATTGTTGGGCACTCTTTAGGAAAAGCCCCAATTCATATTATAAAAAGAACGGAATAGAAGAACAGACTTGATAAGTGGTCGTTCCACTTTCTGTTTATTTTTATACAGTTACGAGGTCGTTGATTGCTTTTAAACATATGTTTTCTTTTGTATTAAATAGATAGTATCTGTATTATATTAATTAAATTAATTTAGTTAATTTACAGTTTGTTTACTATGAAAGAAGCAAATTTAAGCAGTATTACCACGTTTATTTTTTTTATTTTGATTGAATAATTCTAGATTTCTGTTGCAAATGAATAACATTCCATTTTGAAGAAACAGCAGCAACTTGTTTTGCACATTTACAGGTCTTCATTAGTTATTGATAAATTTGTGGATATTGGAAAATAATTTCAAACTTCTACTGGCATTAAAACAAACTTTTAATATATCGAACCTAAATTAGTTTGAAAGTAGTCATTTTTCATATCTGTTTATTTCTTCTAAATCGTTTATTAGTACATAATAGGAAATTAGCGTAAAAGTATTTTTTGTGTTGTATATACTTTAGCATCAGTAAATATGTATTATTTGGTGAATCCCGTACTCAATACAAAAATAAATATTTGGTCGTATTATGCCACTATCACAATTTGGGCAAGGAAATTGCAAGAATAATCAAAATGCCTTCGCAAGCAATCTAGCATGCAATGATTTTCAGAAGAGTTTTGACAATGGACAATAGGTGATGATACTAAAAGAGTAGGTAGACAAATTAAATGTATACTGAACCATGTACTAAATATTACAAAATACAAAACTTCTTCCTCAACCAAACAACTTTATAATTCTATACAAGCTTTTCAAATGGTCAGCAGTTCCTTTCAAAGCCAGGTCTTTACATCCAAAGCAGATTAAGCAAGAATTGGTCATTTATCATATCCTATGGTGCCACAGTAATCAAAAGGAGCATTCTAAATTTTTTAGTATTGGAATGTCGAAATATTAAACCTACTTGTACTATATACCTACACATAAAACTCTATGACTGATGCTTACTAGTCATAAGAGAATCAATTACATGTAGAGTTTGATTGTAGAAGGTAAAGGTTTCTTTGGTATGGAGAAGACACAACCAGCAACATGCAAAAGTATAGTCAAGTATAGAACAAATTGGCTCTGAGGGAAATAATAACCAGCAAATTTTATCTAAATGGAGAGTATTAATTCTTCTCGTTGCTGACTAGTAAAACTGTAGACAACCTTCTCATAACCTCGTAAAGAACATCGCTTCTGGACAGAGTAAAGCTACCATGTTCTATCATGTGTAAAACACTAGCCGCATTTATCGTCGGTGTAAATTAAAAAAAATTTCTATAAAATTTAGATCAGAAAAGATCTAGCCGTGGAACAGATATTTTCGCATTCGAGGAAAGGACTCGACTTGAAAGGTAATGTGAAATTAGAAATAGATTGAAACGCACATTAACCATTTTGTAAAATAAGTCATTATACTAGGTAATACCGTATATACTGGTTATATCCACGAAGAGAACAATTTTTGTTAACAAATTGTAAAATCTTAATTAATTAATACAGCTTCGTATTGCATACGAGACATTCAATGTAAGTGTTCTGATTGTCAAGTGGGCACAATTTTCGCAAAGATTCTGTGGTACTCAACAAAAAGGTAGAAGTAACAACTTTAAATATGTATTTATTTTTCTATTACTTAAGATACTAGTAATGAAAGCCTAAACAAAGACAACCTACCCGCTGAATACCGAACATATCTTTAGAAAAAGCTAATACTTAGAATTAATATAACAGAATCAGGCACATATATGTTTACGATGTAAAGACAATAATTCAAATTCCACTTTTTAATTAATAAAACGCCTAACAAATTATGACAGTATTCTTATAACTACACTTCCTAGTCGCCCTATTTATACGCTTCGCTCATCAATACATTCACTCTCTTACGCTGCCATAAATACATTATACCAAATGAGATTTCCAAAGTACGAGTTCATTAACTAAGTCTAAGGGCTTAATTAACGACACTGAGGTATTAGAGTCTTGTTGTTTAGAGAGAAATAGAGACGGAGAAGGAGACGGTTATTCGCAAAGGAACGACGACGAATTGACAGAATGGAGCAGAGAAGATGAGAGCGAATTGAATCAAGACTCCACCTCCGGGTACCTACTAATTACGACCCATTAAGGCAATTAACCCGGAACGATACAGTTCAAACTTTACGTTGGTGTATACCTGGTAACATTAATTTTTTTACAGATTGATATATTATACTTAATGTAAGTTTCATGGGATGTTATTATATATATTTATAGTAGCTATACATACTTCCATTATATTATAAATATCCGGTAATAACGTAGATAGGTAAGTTTTAAAAATTATATTAATCAATGTACTACCACTGCGCGAATGTTTGCATGGTTACGCTTTTATAATCGCCATTACGTGTTTTCAGTATCTTATTGAAAAGCTAATTACAGATTTACTCTACGACTGCTACCATATAGAAAAAGGTTTTCTTTAAAGATAGAGGTTATCATTTCTCAAATTTCCTAACTAAAAGTCTACTAACTCCTTAGTTAGTAGACTTTTATATTTCTGTGCTTATATTTTACTTTCTTTTGTATTTAGTAGATATTCGTATGTATTATATACTTACATATACACTACTATGACGCTGTCAAAACGCGAGAGCCCGCATAATACAGACTCGGACCGTGTAAGCGTTGCATCTCATTTAGCAGATTAATGCTCTGCATCTCATTCCTGTTTTCTTCATTTTATAAATTTGGCATAATTGAAAAAATCTATAAAATTTAATGCACCAATAAAAATATTTAATATCTTCATAGGTCTCAGCAAGGATATTATCAGGCAGATAGTCAGTTAAAACAAACTTAACGCCAACCGACAACACAAATAAGTAATAAAAGAATATACATACACATTGTAGTCGCCATGTAATTTAGTACATTCTAAGTAACAATTTCAGATGAAATTCTAATTAATTTTAGCTGAAGTTGTTAATTAAATTATGTTTGTTAATACGGTCGAACAACTTTTAGATATCAATGTGTAGTACAAAATCATCGCTGTTTCAAAATGGGGGAGTAGACAGCTTGTGCTATATCAAAAGCTCTGCGAATTAGTGATAATAAATATCCAAAATTACTCAAATTTTAGCAAGCCTCTACGACTATCGTAAATTACCTTCCCTAAGAAGTTCTTGCTGTCATGTAGGAGTGGCACCTTGCTCGCAAAGATGAAAACGAGTTAAAGATGTCAGACTGGCGCCACATGTGTAAAAATAAAACATTCCTATCCAACTGCTTGGTACACAGGAACCATAAAGCTAAATTTCCCAGTAAAGAACTGATAATTGTAGTAAGACACCAAATAAGTAAAAACACAGCATTCCCTCAGAGCAACGAACACAACACGGTGTAATTACGGTAGGCGCCAAATCCTGAACGCGTGACCAAGTAATTGTTTACAATACTCCACTGATATAATAAAATGTATAAATATCCTTCTCAAACGGGTCGATGGCCGCAGTGGTTAGGCGGCTGACTATCGTTGTGAGAGGACGATAGGCGCTGGGGTTCGATTCTCTGGAGGGACGGTGACATTTTTTCAGAGAGTTTAATCCAGGATCGACTTGTCATTCGCTGTTGGGAGCAAAGTGATTAACAGCGTGGCATCATAAAAGGCGATATGATGCTGTCACAAAGCCAATTGAACACAACATACACACACAAAACTACACCGCCAGAGTTGCAGTGATAGCCAGACAAGCGATACAGTTTACGGAGTCACTGCAACTAGGCACCCACCACATTAAAAAAAAACAAATATAGACAATAATAAACTTACAAATTGGCCAAAAACTAGGTTATTGCAAAATATACCAAAGATATAGTACCTAATACATTTAAGAGAGATACTACAGTATTCTCAGATAATTCAATTAATTACACAAAAAATAAATATACTATATAAAATTTCGGTAGATTTGCGAAACTAGTAGCTATTATATTTCAATTTTAAAAAAGTCAACCAATCGTACTCACAGTTCCGCATCGTTACCTCGCGATCACCGTTCCGTTTCCCTGCGCAGTTGTGTATATGCCCCCGCACGTCCAGCTCCTTCTTGTCAGAAAGTTTTCGCCTCTATCGTGGTTGATACGTCGAGTTACTGTGATCTTCTGGCGTCCCTCACCTAGTTTTGCTCCTGAAGAAGCCACTTATATTAGTGGCGAAACGTCGAGTTTGAGTAAGTTGTATATATTTTTTTGTATTTTTGTTTTTAATTTATTTTATTTTATTTTGTATTGTATATATATACTTTACTATGACGCGGTCAAAACCCGGAAGCCCTCATAACAGCTGATTATCAATCATCTAACTCGGATATAGTTCTTACGGTTTACAATTTAAAAATTAATTTGGAGTCCAAAATATGTAAATAATTCAAAACAATAAATGCTACAGTTTTTAAAGAGTTTGTAACGCAATTAATAACTACATTTCACAGAATTTCTTCCAAAAATCATGTTGCTTGACAGATATAGACTTTGTGTATTTATAGTACAAATACATGTAGAATTTCAGGAGGATCGAAAAGTTCTAACGGACCAGTCCCGTGAATAACCCTGTATGTATACAGTAAAGTTCCAAACAAAAACCGTATATTTTTGTTCAATTTCAATTTTGCGCAGCAATAACCTTTTACATTCGGCTAATATACAAATTTATTCTCACGGTCATCTCATTAACTGTATCCGGGATGTGTCCCTAGGGATGTCAAACGATTCACTGTATAATTAACAAACTCGAAATTGGCGCAAAAACATCGTGCGTAACATAACTCTCCTCCTTACCTAATAATAACAGTAATAAACCCGAAATAGTGCATAGGTGGGGGAAAAAATCGGGTCATAACAAACAAACGACGACGACGAATACAACAGTAACAAGTTTTAAACAATCGCGCGAACGTTGACGGTCACGTGACTGGCCACGCGACCGCGCAAATTACACGTCACGCTGTCGGTTCTCCCCGATTAGCTCCAAATACGTACATTTGACAAAAGAGGCCGCGTCTCTAACTTTGATGTATACGTGTGTGTAGCTGCCAATTTATTATCGTAAGTTAAGAGACGTGAAGGGAGTATATTATATGTTGGGGTGGTTGATGTTTGTCAGACCGCACACAGTATACACATACATATACCATATACAACTGTCGTATATACGGTATAGCTGCGAGATGAAGGGTGAAAGAGGTCTTTGCTGTCACCCCCACAAAGCCAACGGGAAGTATAATAAGCACTATTAACTAACGCAGTAAACCGGTTATTACCGAAAATTGACTTTCGATTTTGCCCGTTTCTGATTTTCGAAATTGATTTCTAGGAGATCGTACTGTGACGAGTGAACGACCCTTCATTTCAGGGAGGTACGCATATGGTAGACTAATAATTGTTTACAATGTTTTACCTTTGTAGATACATTCGCAGGTGTATTAAATCAAAATGTATTCCTATCGAAAACATGTTAAATATTAATAGCAACTGTATGAAGCGCATAAACTTAGGAGGATTAAACTTTTGTTTACAATATACTTTTCTGTGTATTTTTCGTTAATTCAAAATTTGGAATAGCGGTTCTAAACCACCGTGTCGCTATACACTGGTGTACTGCGAAAACATATCAGATATTACTCGACATTTTTAATGGAATAGCCCAACTTGCCAAAAATCGACCATCATGTAGCAGTGTCGCAAAAGCTTGGGACGTACTTTGATGTGTCCCAAAGGAAAAAATAATTTTACATTCGAGTAGGATTTTGTTGACTGTTATGTTGTACAACGTTGTGCGCTGTATATAAGTGAATAAACTTATAAGGAACTTTCTAAGTTTAATAAAAATTTTACCTTTAATTTTGCGATAAAAAATGGCTGAAAAAAACACCCGAATAGCTAATATCTATTCTACTTAAGTTGAACAAGGATTACATGTAAACTACCATCTAATTTGCAAGATAATGAATCATTTCATTCATGCACGAATGAACAGTCGAAACGGAAATTATCTGATCGGACAACATAACGAAATTATATACCATCTAGACTTTATAAGGTATAATGTCCACTATCTTTATTCTTACAGTGATTGGAAAAATGTATTTTACAAAAGTAAAAACAAGCCGTATATTGTTTCATGTAAAATTGTAACAATTATTAATTGCATTGTTGCATACACAAGAAAAAAATGTATTCTCCTAATGACTAATGATGCACCCATGTGTTCTATCGATGTCTTAAAGAAGACTATAATAACTTCTTGCACGTTACATATAAAATCTGTATGTTACAACTTGGAACAGTTGAAACATTTAACAAATTACAAACGCTTTGTTTATCACTAGTACAGGCATTGCAAATAGTTGACAACATACAAACTTTCACTAATACAAAGCGTGTTAATACTATAATTAATAGTGTGTTTCCAATTCAGATTTTACCGGATTAAAGTCGGTTCGTGTACAGATTTTCAGTATTAACAAAAATCTTTTGATATAAGGAAATTTTTCTTTCCAACAAAGTAGGTTAGATGAAACAGTATTCGTTCCAGTCCGCTGAACCGTGTCCGTTACGAACTTCTGAGAGGCTGACAGTATGATCAGCGAAACGTCAAGTTTGTTACGACAACCACGGCAATACCCGAACGATACATCTTTATGGAACAGTGACCGTGAAAGCCTACATTCGATTATTGGACGCCTCCACGGGGAGGACATCTACCAGAAGACCAGAAAACTGGACAAGTTACGCAAGAAGAGGAGCCAACTGCTAGCCTCGTTAGCATTTCTACGACGCTGCCGAGACCAGGATATGATACCAAATTTCGTCAAGATACAACATTATCTTAGGACCACCACTACTAACAGAATTATTCGCCGAGCAGAAAAAGCACTTATACGGGAAAGAGTGTGCCGCACATACTACGAACTCAATTTAATATCTATCACCTACATTTGGAATTAGGCCAACTACTACCTGAGGATATTGGGAAAATGGTAGACTGGATTAGTTACGAACACGCAGAACGTCACCTCAACAATGCTGCTAGAAAGCAGACCAAGAAATTTGAGAAGCTATCTCAAAAGAAGACCGTAGCACTACCAGAATTGGACCCTAAGAAGACTGTCGTGAACCTCACCAACCAACCGTTATCTGAAGAACAGACCAGAGTACTATCGAAAGGACTAAATTTCGCTATTGCACCTAACAGGATACCGAAGGATGAAATAATCACCCAAGTGGAATGTGCAATAAGAACCTTACCAGCAGATAAAGCAGAACAAATAAGACACGAGACGTGCAAAATACTCTGCAAAGCCAAACCACCAACCTGAAACATCTCCAAGATAGAAGAGGACGCGCTGAAATAACTCCACAACAATAAAGATATCATTATTCTACGTGCCGATAAGGGAAACGCAACAGTAGTAATGACCAGGACAGACTACAATGAGCAAATCAACACCTTATTGGATCCTGAACATTACAAGAAGCTAAGGAACTAAATTAGAACGTCAGACCAGGAAAACTATCAAACAGTCAACCATACCGAAGGAAGAACAACGACGTCTACTGCCGTCAGAAACGCAACTTCCAAGACTATACGGACTACCCAATATACACAAAACTGGAAACCATCTACGACCGATTGTGAGCACCTGTGGATCCCCGACTTACGAACTAGCCAGATATGTAGCCAAACAACTACAACAGTACGTGGGATAGACAAGCAGTTTTATAAAGAACTCTGAACATTTTGTGGAGATTCTACATGAACATGAAGTAACCAGTGAAGACATACTAGTGAGTTTTGACGTGGAATCTCTCTTTACCAACGTACCAGTGGAAGAAACCCTAGAGCTCATCAGACAACGGTTTATACCACAGCCATATATTGCTGGAGTCACGGACAGGCTGAAGAAAACCCTGGAAAAGAAGAACGTCAACGTCAGGTTCAGCACAGTCAAGAAAATAAAAGAACTGCTTCCATCCAACAAAGACTCGATACCGAGACTACAAGTTAAAGACATCTACAAACTTCAATGCCAGTGCGGGAAATCGTATATTGGACAAACCGGGCGGAGTATACAGTGCAGAGTGAAAGAGCATCGCAGAGATGTCGAACAAGGAAATACTGGAAAATCTGCAGTAGCTGAACACTTCCACACCGGAAGCAGTCACGTAATCAACTACAATGACGTGAAGATACTAGCCAAAAGCAATCACTACTACCCACGGATAGTGAGAGAATCCCTGGAAATAATGAAGAACGCGAACGACTTCAACCGAGAAGACGGATACAGATTGAGTAAGATATGAGCGCTAGAGAGCCCGAAGCAAGAAGGACCATCGAGAACGCATCCGAGATCATCTAAGACGAATCGAGGAAAAGCATCGGATACGGATCGGAGAACGATAATGGACACGGTTCAGTGGACTGGAACGGATACGCATCACTAGAGCGGAGCAGGGACTGGGTATATAACGAGGAGCAGAAGACATCAACATCAATCTTTAGAGAACTTGTGAAGAAGCTGACAGTATGATCAGCGAAACGTCAAGTGTGTTACAACAACCACGGCAATACCCCATCTTTATGCAGCAGTGGCCGTGAAAGCCTACATTCGAAGATTTATAATTGCAGAGAAAAGTTTTTCGAAAGGAGGTTTAATATTTGAAATTTACATTATATTTTGCTGAAAACTATATCTTGTCATCGAAGCAGCTACCGTAGAAAATCCGGTTTCCAACAAGAGAAGATGGTAATAGTATGTGAAATGCCCTCGTTTTTCAATACCGAAAATTTACCATCCATCCCTGCCCACAATTCACAACAGTGAGTTATGACCTGGATTTCGCCACTTGCCTTATAATCTGTCTTCGGCATTTGGAAGACCTTCGGAAGTATTTTGAAGTAGTTCAATAAGTTGTCGTCAACAAAAGAAGTCTTTTTAAAATTATTTGCCAGTAGGTATAGCTAAATGATTTTCAATGCAACTTTAACTGTTCTTAGGCATTGTAAGTTTTAACAAATTCATTCCCATTTGCAATCATGTTTAAGTCTTCTTCCTTTTTATTCCAATTTGATACAAAATTCCCTTTCTCGAAGATGTCGACCAAGTAGCAGAATTTCATTACAAATAAATCATTTCGAAGCTTAATTCATCAGTCCTTCTTCTTTTGGTATAAAACAGTAGCGTTGAATGTACTGCATCCATGTCTTATAAAGTGCAATAAAGATCCTTAAAATAACGGGTGTAAATTTGGTATAATTTACTACGGTTACAATTATCGTAAACACAATATTTAATTCATATCTTTAGAAGTCAGCGATTCTCTTTGACTCATATAATTTGTCCATACATACTGAAAGGTTGAGAAATGCTGCATAAGAGTCGATGGTCCGCACTGCAGATATTACCACTTTTAAAACATTTGTATCTACAAAAACACCCCATTATTAGTCTAAGCCAACGATATTGTCAATAAACATACACTAAAAATACAATTGTAGTCTTGATAAGCAATAGAGCTTAGAAAACCGTTGTACCTCCACCTACCACAGAAAAACATGTACTTTATTTTATTTCGTGGTTTTATTTTATAATTTCTCATATAAAAAATCTATCAATAAAAGGTTCTTTGTTAACCTACTTGTAATAAATTATCTCAATTAAAACGAGGCACAATTGAAAATTAGGGTAACATGAGATGATTCAGATTTAGTCTATTTCACTTCTATGTTACAATATGATTTCAAACGCAGTTCTGAAATCAAATCTTTATCTTAACGTTAGCTGCGGTATGCACATATGTACATATACAGTGTGGACGCGTGCGTCTGCACTATAGCCATACCTGTAGGGTAAGCAAAACACACAGAGATGTCCGTGTTCTACTGGATTACAACAGAGCTAGTATTACGCATATCCCTATGATGCACTCGCATTTGTCCAAAAAATCCACATTTATCGTCTATTTACGGTTCTAAGACACGGACATCTCTGTGTGTTTCGCTTGCACTACAGGTATCGCTATAGTGCAGACGCACACGTCCACATTGTATATGTAACTATAACTTCTTTAATATGCATAACTTACCACCGATAACATATACAGGTTTTTAAGACTAGACTGTACAAATCATGTACCTATGGTCGGTGTTTGGCTTAGTCACAAACAAAATTAGCTCGAAAACTTGAAAACCATAACAACTAGAATAGTGATCTCCTTAAAATCTTATCCAAAAACGTATCCGAGAGCACTATTCTAACTGTTATAGTTTTTAAGTTATAGAGCTAATTCTGTTCGTAATTAAGCCGAGCCCCGACCATAGGTGCAAGATTTGTACTGTATAATATCTATCTTGTTCATAACTACCTTAGAAAATATAAAAAGCAATGACCAACATAGTTTATCAGCAGAAATTTAATGCATGAAGTTTATTTTTATTTTATGTATATTTACGAAACACAGCCAATACAGGCCCTAATGTAAAATAATTTCTTAGAAATTTTAATTTTCATGTGACTATAAATCCTGTACAGATTAAAGTTTTTATTTAAATATACATAGACCAAAAAATTTAAGAAAATGTCACCTTAAAACAAAATTATAAGCTTTGATAAACATTTCGAAAAATTAATTTCAGCTAAGTAATATTAACATATTACGTATCTCGGTTAACCAGCAAACTCTATCGTTCTTTTTATTGACATGAAATTATTCTACTAATATTATAGGCATGTAAATTGCATACTATATACAGGATGTTCCACAAAAGTTTCCAAAAGCTGTCTTTATTTATTATCTAATATGTATACAATATAATATATAATATATTCAACAGTCTCAGAAACACTACATACAGCAATACAATATTTTTTTTGAATTTTATAAAAGAACATTTTCTAGTGATTCCAATAACGTAATCTCAGTAGGTTATGAAGTAGTATACACAGTTCACACTGAAAACGTATTTATTAATCAGTTACTGTGACTGGGAATTTCAATGAATCTTATGTATACCATTTTTCTACAAGACTTCATAAGCACGGGTTAAATAAACGGGTCAATAGCCGCAGTAGTTAGGAGGCTGAATATGGCGGAACGATAGGACCTGAATTTCAATTCTGGACGGTGACATTTTTCTCGGAGAATTGGATTCTGATCGACCTAAAAATTACTGTTAGAAACAAAGTGATTAACAGTGCCGCATTATAAAGGTGGTATAATGCTATCACAAGGCCATTTAAACACAATTATACACATACAAGCGATACAACTTAAGAAGTCACTGCAACACACCACACATAAAAAGCAAATACATATATTGCTGGGTATAATTTATTCAAGAAAATGATTGAGGTGTGTACGATCTTAATTTGCGTTAATTCAAAATAGAATGTATGGTTGTACCGGTAGCTCCAACGCTACTACACGGAAAACCCGAGCTGTTTGCAGTAACCAAATGTATTTTGTTGGCATATATTTTGTTAAGGATACTGTATGCATTGCTACTTTAACTTAATACTAAATCAAAATTTGTTATTAGCAAACAAATTATTTTGTTAAAGGATTTACGTGACGCAACAAAATAATTCGGTAAAATACTTACTTAACGTAATGGTAAACAAATAAAACAATGGTTTCAACTAAATCTATTTGTTGTTTTTAACCAAGTTGATTATACAAATAACACATATTTTTGCCGCCTGTAAAGACCACCAATATTTACTTAATTCAAAGAAATATTTAGTTAAAACACTTAAATATAGCCAACAAAATTATTTGTTACCAACAACTATATATTTGTTTGCCCATATTCAACCATAAAATTTGGGTCAAACAATCCAGTCTTTCCGTGTAGCAATCCCTTAAGCGAATGTGTTAAGATTTTCTTCAACGCCCAACAAAACGCTTATCTAAATTTTCATCTGTAGTCTGTATTGCTTTGGCTTTTTAAAAGATTTGTACATACTAAAATTACCTTGCAGTTGTGCAAATTTCTTATGATGAGGTGATTCCGTAACAGTTCCTAATAAACTCTAACGGTCTTTCATCGCGTTCAAACCAAATTTGAACCATATCCGTAAAATATTCAAAATTTAAAATTTGTATTAATAATGAAATAAAGCGAAATTAAACTTATGCCCGTTTACTTATTTATAATTAACATTAAGTTTTTTGTATAATACTATAAGATTCACTCAAACTGACAGTAATAGTAACTGTTATACTATACGTGTTGGTTCAGCTTCGTTCGCCGGATAGAACAACCGTCCCCGGTGTGTGGGGCTCGCACCCACTAAAAAACCTCACTTTGTCAGGTGTAGAATCCATCCCGGAACCGCTGGTCGCATTACTTCAGGATGGCACCTCGTAGTTAGCCTCGGTCGGCTGCCTCCATTGCTTGGGTCTCTCTCTTCTTCTCCTTCAGCACCTTCTCGACGAACGTGGCGATCTTCTGCCAGGGGTCGTGTCCGGACAGCATCGTGTGCACGACGTTATCCGGCGTTAAAGGTCCTACTTCGTCTTGTAGAGCGTCTCTGTAGTCACTTCACCTCTCGCATTCGAAGAAGGTGTGGTGAGCATCATCTTCCGTAGAGTCGTGATACTGGCATGTCGCGTTCTCTGCTATACCCATTCGAGCCAGGTATGCGTTGAAATACCCGTGTCCGCTAAAAAACTGGGTGAGGTAGTAATTTACCTCGCCGTGGTCTCGGTCCATCCACTCCGTTAAGTTGCGGATGAGTCTGGCCGTCCACCGTCCTCTCGTGTCGTTCTGCCAGCGCTCTTGCCAACGTTGTCGTGTGAGCGCTTTAGCGTCCGCTCTTGCTTGTCGTGAGCCGACGTCTCGTCGTGTCTCGTAGACTCTCTTCTTTTCTAGAGCTAGTAGGTCTATCGGAGTTACTCCTGCGATCACGAGCACCGCCGGTTCGGAAACCGTACGGTATGCGCTGGCGATCCTGAGTGCTCCCCGTCCCTGTACTGAAGCCATCCGCTTTCTGTACTTGTCCTGCTGTAAAGCGTCAGCCCAGATCTCGCTTCCATATAGCAGTATGGAATGGGTGACGGTCATTAGCAGCCGGCGTTTACTCGCCGTCGGTCCTCCTACGTTGGCCATTAGTCGGCTCAACATCGTTGTTACTTTAGCGGCCTTATCGCTCGACGACTGAATCTGTTGCCAGAAGGTCATCTTGCTGTCGAGCCGCAGTCCGAGGTACTTCACGGAAGTTGTAGTGGTTATGACTTCCGTATCCACCGTCATTTCGATCTCCCTAGGGATTCTTCTCCTGGTCAGTAGAACGACCTCGGTCTTCTCCGTTGCCAGGGTCAGGCCGTGTTCGTCCATCCATGTGGTGACTCTTCTCATTACCTGGTTGAGCCTTCTCTGGGCATCCGCCTCGTCACGCGCTAGGATGACTGCCGCTACGTCGTCTGCGTATCCTATCAGATACGCATCTTGCGGCAGCTCCATTCGGAGGATCCCGTCGTAGGACACATTCCATAAGTCGGGGCCCAGTATGGAACCCTGCGCCGCTCCCGCTGTTATCTTCTTAGTGCACGGCCCGCCTGCGGTGTCGTAGACCAGCTTCCTGTCGCTAAGGTAGCTGCGTATCATCCTAAGTAAATAGGATGGCGTGTCGAACGTGTTCTGCAAGGAGTCAAGAATGACGTCCCATCTCGCCGAGTTGAAGGCGTTTCTTACGTCCAATGTGACGAGCATCACCAGGGGTCTCGAGTAATGATTTCCCCGTTGAGCGGCTTCGAAGGTTTCCACTACCTGCGCTACGGCGCCGACGGTGGAGTGTCCCTTCCTAAAGCCATGCTGTCTCTCGGACAGGCCTCCCGCGTCGTCTATGCTGCTCTCCAGTCGTGTTTTCAGCACTCTTTCTAGTAGCTTTCCAGCCGTGTCCAGCATACATAGCGGTCTGTATGCCGATGCCGTGGTCGGATCGCCCTTGCCTTTGCTTATCAGCACTAGTCGCTGTACCTTCCATCTCTTGCAGAACGCTCCTTCTGTCAAACAGCGGTTGTACATGTTCAGAAGCAGATCTGGGCAGACGCGCGCCACAATCTTGAGAGCTTCCGTCGGAATTCCGTCAGGTCCAGGTGCCTTCCGGTTTTGTAGGGAGTTCGCCGCTCTTGACAGTTCATCTCCGCTAAAAAGCGGGATGTCGTTCAATCGCTCGTCCTCCATTTTCGTAGTTCTCTCCGGATGGGTAGGGAACAAGGTGTCAACGATGTTCCGCATCCGCTCTCGGATAGAACATATAAGCAAACTCAATAAGTTAATCATAACGCAAAGGCAAAGACAGTTTTCCTAACGGCATCGGCATAGAACTCTATGTTATATAAGAAATATAATAATTTTATTCTAAATATTTTTCTACATAATATGATGTAATCTATATAATATACCATTCAAAAAGATTGAGTATTAGCTTCGAAGCATCTTAGATTTAGAATGAAAAATGCTACTGATGAAATAATAAATACACATAATCGTCCTTAACGCCAATTCTGGATGGAAAGAGAACCTTTTATTCACCTTAAAAGTGGTTTATGCATTGGTTACATAAAAGAGGGTAAAAGAAAAAAGAGAATAGAATTTTTATTAGGCACGTCAACGTACAATTTTTTCATAGAATAAATTTTCCCGTTGTGCAAACATTCCGCGACGAAGGAACTATTTCCCCATCCACGTTCTTCTTCTTCGCTTCTTCTTTAACCTGCGCCCGTCCCCGATAATACCTTTCGCATTATACGCTACAACGGCGCTAGTCGTCTTCTCCTCTTCTTCGGTAACAACAACGTCAGAACGGCGCAAAATTACATTCCGTTCTCCGAAGACTCCTCCGCTAAAAGTTTTTTATTAGATTTACTCAATTTAGGACAGCTTCAGCCCGCCATTAGCCCGGCTAAAGAATGACATCAAATTGTCAATTAATGCATCAGTTCAAAACCAATTTTGAGCTCGCTGGCGGCACTAACATGGCTGGCTGGTTCGGTTCTATATATATAGGGGAAGAGAAACTCTCTCTCAAGAATAAGGATAATCAAGGGGTGGGTCTACTCTCGGTTCTACCCTAGATGCCCCTGCCACTAAACGATCGCTGCTTCGTGATCTCCCTTTTCTTGCAACTCACCCTGTTTTGCTAGCTTAGTTGCAATGTGTATACACAACTTCTCCGCATACGAAACACATACATACATACATGTACTATGTATATATTCCGCAGTTTGCCGCTAGATTGATTGCTAAGGGTGCATACGAATTTACGATGGTATAGAAATATTTTGTGGGACTATTAGAGTTTTGGTGAAATGAATCCTCGGTTTGTTTATAATAATATTACGATCAAAATTTGCTTAAAATGTGATTGTATAAATAAACTACATTCTTTAGCTATGTTTCGAGGCAGTAATTATTTTAAATTAAAAATGTCATGCAGACTAATAACCTATAAGAACATAAAGAATTGCTATTAATTAATATTTTGAACTTAAATTTTTTGTAGGACGTCCAGAGGAAATCAATTTACCTATAATTAATTATTATCCAGTCCTAAACCTAATCTTAACATTTTAGCCAAGAAACAATGAATAAACGCATTAAGTGACATGACTGGACCAAATTATGCTTTGGTTTTAAGAAATAAAGACGGTATTATTTTTGCTATTTTTTACAAAATAAAAAATTTCATAAGAAGGTGCTATATTCAGCTGGAAAACGTGCATTTTGTCGTTAAAACATGTGCTATATAAAATCCGTTTTCGCAAGTATGTAAAATAGAACATGGCAAAAGTATCACTTACATTCAGAGCAAAATATAATATATATAGCAATTTAGTAATAAATTATTCTCTACATGTCGCCACATACCGCGATACCGATAAATTATTCTCCTACTTACAAGTTTAGTAGGACTGTAGATGTATTCTAAAATAAACTGATCGTTCATATTATGTTCTCTAAGGTGATAAAATACTTCAACATAGTTAAATGAATAATAAATGAATGAATTATCTCGACACTTTTTAAAACCATATCTACAAGTTAAGAAATATACACATCAGAGATTTTTTGATACTGCAACTATTGCAAACAAGAAGAATGAAGTATTTTATCACCGATTAAAAGCCAATCCGATAATATATCGTCGGTTTCTAAGCAACTTTCCTCTTCCATGAACGCTGAATAATCCACCCATATTTTAATAAAGTGCCAAAAAATGTTTTACTTTTAAGAGCATACATTATTTAAACTTAAACACATTTCTTTTACAGCAAGAACTTTTCTGCATTTCGTACAATATTTCCAAATACATTGTAGGACTTCTTGTCTCACAAGAGCTTGTAAACTTTGGACTCAAACAGATATTGCTCAAGCACCGTTTGTACATATTTCAATACACTTTTGCCACTGGATCATGAAATACATTGAATAACTCACGTGCGGTGGCTCTTGTTTCTATTATTTTGAAAGCAACAGTTATTCGATTACTCCTAATCCGTCCCAAAATCGTACATAATAAAATAAATGGCAATTTTTGTTACTATATGCCATCTTGGACAACTAAATTGCTTATTAATTTTTCAGAAATATTCCATAAAAGTTTTTGGTGTATATCTTTAAATATGTCTCCTATCCAGTCAACAATAGTAACGTGTGTTATCGAAAGACTGCAGTTGTTTCGTAAAATTATTTCCAAACTTAATTTTCATAATTTCAATTGCATTTGCCGATTGTATATGCAACTTTGCGCGACTGTTGTATTTGCAATTATTTGATTAACACTTTGTGATAAATTTCTACATTAGACTAATTTCTATTCACTTGTTTCCAGAAAACACTTATAAGTACAGCATGAAGGTGTGTTGGTATACAAAAAACGCACAGTATCAATGAAACTCTTACCCAAAACGAATTCGTAAATAAAAAAATGTCCCACAATTGTTCTTAACTGATAATTCAGTAACTTCAATTCTTAGAGAATTTAGGTAAATAAATCCTCAAATCTCTTAACTATCATAGCTACCTCTGCATTTTCAATGTTTATAGATGATGTCAAAAGTAATACAGAAATTTTTGTATAACTGAAAATGTCCGCCATATTAATGGCTTCTAAAATGCGGAAGATATAGGTAATATCAAGATACTATCTTGCATTCCAGATTGACTTTTTTGTTTTTTTTTCAAGCGGTAATTACTTCTTATTGAACTGCACCACATTTTGTCTAGTTTCTCTAATTACTTGAAAATATATTGTACTAAGATGAATTTGATACCTAGTTAAATTATGATATAGAACGCATATATATTGTGAACCCTCTCTAGAGAAATATCGAAAATAGCAATTAGATTCTGAATTCTGGTAGCAACTGCGAACTTTCCGGAGCTACTGTAGTATATTCGCGTTAGTTGGTGCACTGTTAAATTCGGCTGAAACGCGAAATTGAAGTATTTCCGGATTTCTCGAGTGAATATTAATGAAAGCATCTCTAATTACCCACATTAGCGGGACTATCTGGTATACAGTTAATGCTGGCTGCTGGAGTACCTGTGCTACGCTTTAACTGCATAAATTCTATTCTCAGACTGCTCGGAATTGGAGTACATGTACATACATACATAATTCGCCTATCTACGGAAAATCAGATGTCAAAATGAAGACAAATTTAATATGAGGTCGCTTTTGTCGCCGGAAGCTATTCGGCGACTTTCTGCTTTGATTCTACGGTTGCGTTTCAGATTAGTTGTGTATTTCATAAAACGAATATACGTATAAATTTACGGCTGTGTGTAGACAAATGGGACACTGCACACTCCTATTTTATTTAATATTCTTATGTTCGTGCACCATTTGCATCCTTCCTTGTATGAAAATAGATCGCGCTTTAAAGTTCCATCTATACGTAATCCAAAAAGTCAGGTACATTTTCGGACATAAAAATATAGAATATTTTGCAAGAATAAGGTAAGTAGTATTGTTTGGGTTTTCCATGAACGAAATTATAGGAGAATTTAATATAAATTAAGTCTAATTGAAAACTTGCTGTAATTATACTTACATCTGGAGAGGATGTACTACATACTATTCATATAAGTCATATAATTAAGTACAATTACGACGTAGTGAGATAAGTTCCGCCTTTAAGCAGCTCATCTACCTGTTTGTGTGATGCAGTGGCATAGTGGTACTTTGCCAGGTGTCCATGTTGACATAGACTACATATATAATAACCAAATCGTCAATAGTACAAGTTGAACAATGTGCAACTAATTTAAAATTACGTAAATCAACAGAACATAGAATATTAAAAACAAACAAGGAATATCCAAACTTTGCAAGAACGAGATTTTGACAAGCGTTTAGAGTTTATCTTCATGACACAAGGTGAAATAGAAATGGACAGAAATTTAGGTTAGGTTAGGTTAGGAGTGGGATGGCATGCGGGCCTTTTTCACCGCGACCTTTACAGGTCTATTGTGATCCCCTTTACATTCGAGAACGCTCTCTAGTTTTGCCTTCTTAATCAAACATATCATTTTTGAGAGCGGCTCTTTTATGTAGCCGTTGGCTGTGGGGTTCTCTACCACCATTACTAGAAACCTTGTCCTCGCTAGGCCGTCACAGTGGCACAAAACATGAACTGGTGTTTCTTCTTCCTCTTGATAAAATGTGCACAGAGCATTTTCTGCCAGGCCTATGTTAAACATATGCCTATTCAGTCTGCAATAAACGGTCATCAGACTTACTATCATTTTGACAGTCTTCCTGTCTTTACTCAGTAGGTCTTCAGTAAACTTAGGCCTCTGTTCCCTTAGGAACTCCTTAGCCTGTCTTTGTCCTGGCGATCTTTTCCACCATTCCTTGGACTTGGTTTGTGACCATTCGTAGATGGACCTCTTAATTTGTGATTTGACACTCGTGCAGTATTTAAACCAAGAATTTCCAGAGAAGTTGATAGGAAGATATTCAACATTTCTATGCCCACCTCGCTCGCCCGATCTAAATCTTTTAAATTATTTTGCGTTTGATAGTCGAGAAGATTTGCAGAACAGAAGTAGGGAAGCGGTAACACAATTCATTAATAATCCCAATTTGCTGCAAAACGTCGTCAGGAACTTTAGTAGACGTACAAATTTCAAATACCGTAAATTATTCCATATTATACCATATTAAATCCGTTTTCCATACTCCCATACAGAACTGGCCAAACAAAAATTTAAACGTATTGAATTAAATTTTAGTGAGCTAAATCAAGCATTTATAGCTTTTTACGTACTTTTCTTTATTAGTAGTTATTTTATACAGTTTTTGTATTGTTTTAAAACCTCTGATTCGCTATGTATAAATTTATATTTAGAGACTGCCATTAAATGAGGAACTCCCAGTAAACACACAGTAAGTTCTTTAAACAATCTTCTTACATTTTCCATGAATATAAAATAAATCTAAAATATCCATGTTCGAATAATTTTCATTTTCCAATTAGATGGATACAACGAAACCAGACTTGAAAGGTTGTGGTAAAAGTTAATAAGAACGTTTGTTGTCATTTCCCTGGCTTGCTATTAAGAAAATTTTATAATTTTCTACTCTATCAAGAACCTTAATAAGTCGAATATTATTACAGATATGTATAGAACATGCTAGTACAGTTTGATGCAGAATTTAATTGTGCTTCAATATACTGAAAACAAAATGGGTAATTGTATTTGATAAAATCGAGTATTAATGGTCTGAAGTTGTACTAAAGACAATTAAATTTTGGAGACCCTGTATATAATCCAACAAAATTTAAGAACTGTAGCAAAAACGTCAATATTTCTTTTATCCATTAACTCAATTTCAGTATTGTCACTCCAAACATGACGACGATATATAATATAATTATGACGTAAATTCAAAAATTTTCGAAAAAGTCGAATTATCTCAAAAACGACTATACGAAAATGCGAAGAAAGCCATATCATTCCATTTGAAATAAGAAAGTTGATGTCAATTTCTGGTACTTTCGGAAGTGCCGCCATCTTCAAAATGTTTTTAGTGGATAGATTTAATTATCCTATACGCATATGCAACTTTACAGAAATTTATTATCATTAAGAAGCCCAATCTTTCTAATGGTCGGTCTCAATCAATCAGCCTATATATGTATATTCTATGCACATGTAGTAATGGCTACGAAAACAAACAACATAATAAGTAAGCAGCAGTATTAAATAAAGCATTAATGATGCAATTCAAAACAAATTCTGGGCATAAACGTATAAAGTACAAATCATTGAATATTTTATCGGTTTCATTACGGGCATCATAGTGATTATATGTTAAGACGTCCTACAAAAAGCTTTTACCCCCAGAACAAATATCTACTTTGTTATAAATCAAAGATAACATCGGTAAAATAAAATTACCATGTATAAAGTAGATAATACGATTGTTGTTAGGGAGATAGGAAAGGTTGTATGCTAGATAATTAGGTAGACTTTACAAGAGTGATAGGGTATAAAAAAACTAAAAGTAAATAGTAACTCCCTCTAATGTAGAAACTACATACTTAGTAGCATGATAGAGTGTCATTAGATTTTTGACATTTCCAGGTTTTTCTATCGAAATAAATTCCGTATCAATTTTAGAAGCATTAGTTATACAATCATGTAGGTATGTATGTATATGTTTATGTAGATATGTTATTGGGTGTCATTAACTTGTTTATGCATATGTGGTTATATTGAAGCAATATTATCTACAGAATCTTCGGAAAACAATTATTGGTTGATAGATTGATGAATAAACATTTTAAAAATTCCGGTATTAAATAATATAAATATAATTTGACACATTTCTATTACGAAGTAAAATATATGTTTTGAAATTGTCTCTTAGTATTTTCTGATTAAAACTTCATTTTCACGAAGTAACAAAATAAATCAATATCTAGAAAGAATATGACAACAACGTTAGAAAAGTCATTAAAACAAAATAGAAATAAAAGATTTTAGTACTATGTCCAATATTTATTTTGAAACAATACTTATACCACTCCAATAGAATAGCTGCAAAATAAAGGATTCTTATTATACGCGCGGCCACTTTTAGGAAAAACTCCCAGCTTCAGTATTGGCTTCAAATCATTTGTCACCAAAAGCGTGTGTTTATTAAAATTTTGTGAAGTAATGAAATATCATAAGACAACTTTGTCATAGAGTAGAATCACACTTTTATTACATTATTGAGCAAAATTCACGATCATCCCTAAGGGTGTACTTTGGATTATTTTAATCAAACAGTGACTTTAACGCTTCATAGCGAAAGCTTATAGTTGATTAGGAGCATTAATTTATATCGGATTGCGATAAGAATTTTGTGAAAATGACAATTTCGATGTCCTATAAAACATTGTAGACGAAACTTTCTTGAACATATTCGCCTTACTTACTAACTTATTTTTTAAACTCGACAATGATGTGCTTTACCTAGATCCCTTCGTAAATGACTATCTTTTCCAGAAGAGGTGTATTTACACTAAGGTCTTTTTGTTCTGCATTAAACAGACCTGGTATCCAGAGCACAAATTTTCGTATGTATGACCAGCCACCACTGCAGCTGAAATACTATGCAATTACCCAGTGATGTGGCAGATCGCTCCAAGGGTGCAGTGCCATTTTTCTCGGGATAGACGATTCGCTGTTAGAAACAAAGTGATAACATTATAAACGAGATACTACTGTAACAAGAGCATTGAACACATTTATACACACACAAACTACAGAGCAACAGTTGCAGCAGTAATCAGACAAGCAATACAACATAAGAACATATAAAGTTATACTGCATTGCTAAAGTGTTGCACTTTTATAACAACAATAAATATGTTTGCCTTGTGCATCAATAATAATAATAATATTGGGGGGAAGCATCGACCGTACTACGTTATGCGGTCTGTACAGACCGCATACCCGGTGACTTTCAACTACATTTCCTCCCTAACAATAATAATAATATTTAGCTAAAGAACTAAATACTGACAGTATACAGTATTGGCGAAACGTGCTTTTTTTATACGATCTAAAAATCAAGCAGCTTAGTGCTGAATAGCGATTGTGAATCAATCATCGGTAGAAAATTCTACCATCAAACCAACGATCTTTTTTCGATTCCAGTGCACAAAAGGCAAGAACAAAAAGAGTTAGAATTTTGTCTAAGCTTGATGGTATTCTAAAGCATTTGGTATTCTATATATAAGATAATACACCTTATTCATCATTCGCCAACTGCAACTAATATTTTGATTAGAAATCAAATGTTTTAATTCTTACGTTCTCTGCGATTGCAATATATGTCTTTCAGCAAGAAAGTTGTCAACTTCATTGTGTTTTGAGGATTTCACACATCTAAATACTTATCTGGTAGTGCCAACTCGATTGTTATCCTATAACTATTATGCAAACCTTGATACGATTCTATATATCATATTGTAGAACTGTCGTTCGAAGTTCGATATTCTTAACGAATCCTAGGATGGATTTAGGTATTTTAATTTTGATCTCGCCTTAAAGTCCTTTGTCCCAGATACTTCAATCTTAATTATTATTTGCTTTGCAGTTACAAAGTATATGTCAAGCAGCTAAGTTCGCAAAATGAACATAAGTCTTAATCTGCTTTGGCCATCTTGTTTAGTTGGCATCCTGCTGAATATGTTTCGATTTATGATAATCTCTCAGAAGTGACGTCTTTACTAAAATATTTTAAAAATTATGCTTCTACTTAAAAACTTTTACAACTTTGTGGCCACATTTGCAACTGTAATAAACGAAGGAATAAAAACATGTAAATAAATTTAATTAAAATTTTTGTTACGCACTACAATATTATTGCTGGAATCTCTTTCTACCACCGTTTATTTTTATTTTTAGGTCTGGTTTCAAAATAGAAGAGCAAAATGGCGCCGACAAGAGAAAATGGAAGCAGCTAGACTAGGTTTAAGCGAATACCACGCAGTTTCTTCACTATCCAGAGCACCTGGATCCAGTTTAGCGTTACCTATGGATCCTTGGCTCTCACCACCACTGTTAACAGCTTTACCAGGATTCCTAAGTCATCCTCAAACCGGTTATCCTAGTTACTTAACATCACCAGTAGCCGCGGATCCAAGTCGACATCCTCCAGTTGCACACACTCATTCACCGAACGGTGCACCAGATCTTCGAACTACCTCAATAGCGGCACTTCGACTGAAGGCCAAAGAACACGTAGAAAACATAACTAAAGGTCTACAAATGGTGTAGGTTAACGACAATCAAAACTAAACATTATCATAAACAAACGAAACGGGAAATGTGTATATATAAAATTTAGTGATGATTTAGTTGTGTCTACTTTATTATTTCTTTGTAAATAATATTCGTAAGTGTATATGAAGCAAACAATTATTTGTGTATAATATGGATATCGATCTAAATTAGTTATTGTTGAATTTCTTTATTACTATACAAACTATAAGGAATGTGTGCAAAAGAAAAACTAGTTCTAAGATTATGAATGCAAGAATTGAAAATTATGTCTATGTATACTAAACCCATATGCATAATGTAGGTAATAATATAGTTAGACATGAAAATCTAAGATATTCTTATTTATTCTGGAAACGAATGGGAATATGACGTGTATTTTGTAATATTTATGTGAAACTGTAATTGTCTTGTAGAAAAGACTATTTTCAAAAATGCGATTTTGAAAAGTACCAACGGATCTCTACATAACCATATTAATTAACACAAAATTAGCGGTGTTATCTACAATTCTTTATATCTCCATAACAATATTCGTTTAAACTTACTTTTTATTAATTTTAATCAATAAATATTTATCTACGAAACATCAAAAGATAACTCGTAATTTCATCAGGAAACTCTTGTTACATACAAAGATACAATTGGTTCTTTCAAATAAAATTGATTGCATAAACCTTACACAAGTTTGTCGTATAAATCTATTAATTATGTTGTTAGTTTCGTTGCCTTACAATATGAAAGACAACAAACGTCCAGGCCACTCCTTCGTATACTATTTTTATTGCAATATTTGCGTGTTATAAACCTGTCTTTTCATGTTATTTAATTTTTACTTCAACCATTCTAAAGAATCATATCTAAATTAAACGCTCGATTTGAACAAATTATCCGCCTGTGTGTTCTGATGTTTGTTGTCGCAGTACACTCAAAACAGATTGAAAATTAATTTTAAATGTTTTCCAAAAATTTATTAGATATCTTGGGTTATCTGCATAGTACTGTACCTACTATGATATATTTTTGACAGGAATTAGATTTCCAAAAAGTGCGTTATATTATCAATCCGTTTAGGCACATATTAATGTCTATGGTCACATGCCGAAAATTTCACGAAGATTTTACAAAGTTGTACCGTAATAGAAACCAGCTTGAAAAAATTGCCAAATATGATAAAGTATGATTAATTTAACGCAAATTCTCCAAACAGAAAACAGCAAAGCAATCTGACAATGTGAATGAATGAGAAATAAACGAAATTTCAAACAAACTACGAAAATGACTCTTACTAGATGCAAATTAATATTAATTTAATTACTCAACAATGATAATTGTTTCCTTTTAGAGCTGTGAGTTTTTGTAAATAAAGCACAATAATAAATTATATTACTTTAAAAGCGTATTATTATTGGTATAATTAGCAATCTTTTCACCTTTCTCAGCATATCTCGTTCTCTAATCCTTCGTAGGTGGCAACACTTTTTTCATTGCAATTTTCTCCTTCTTTTGAAACAACTTCCCTTCCTCTATCTTACGTCAATTCCACCACCGAAAAAGCTTTGAAGTTTTCTTAAACGGCTACTAATTAAAATTAAAATTGTTACCGTATTTTAATAGAAACAAAATTAAACCAAAACCTAGCGCGAATGTTTTAATCATCGTTTTAACAAGTTATTAACTTGCGTCTGTTAAACGATCTAATGAACGATGTGCACCAGCAACGGCGCCAGGAAAAGAGACAGTCCTATTGGCTAAAATCATGGTGGGAGATGAAAAAGAAAACCAAATAGAGTATATTACCAAGCGCACAGCGTCACCATACAAAATCGATCTCTTTCGACGACCGAATGCTGAAAGACGTCCATCCTTCTCTTTCGTTTAATAAGTGCAGTTTAGTTAATACGATGGAGATCAAAGAGCTCTTCAGTTTTAATTCCACTTTATCTAGAGGGCGTAGAGTGACTGGGCTAAAGCAATAAAATGCTAATACGTGTTTGTCGTCGTTAATCAAGCGTTTAGCCACGCGGGCATGGAAGAGATACTATATACGAGACTCACAAGTTTGTACTCTCCGATTCCGTTACCATTGGCTGGCGCTAATATGCTAGTGAAATAAATGTTTTTAAACTTTTTTACAATAAAAATTTTTAGGTATAATAACCATAAATAAAATTAATTTATTGTAAACTATAAATAACTAAAAACTATAGGTACTGTTTAGAAATTCAAGCAAAGGAAAAAATGTCGATCTTCAAGAGCTGGAGATTTTGTACAAATGTTTGTAGTGGAAATGCTGACAGAAAACTTAGCTTTTGCCTAAACTTTTCTATATTAATACTACAACATAGCTACCATTCATAAAATGTAGATTAACTTTAACAGAGTATTACTATAAGAACTGTCAAGAATTTATCCTCTTTGCGCCCAAGTCATTGGGATCCAGAGGCATTTGTATATAAGATTTTACGACTGAACATATTTTTGAAACAAACACAGCAAGGTGGAAAATTGAAATTAGATACTGACTCAGCAGGTAAGTATATACGATTATATTTAATTTAGTTATAATTTTTATGTGTGCAATAAACATTCAACTGGACGATACTAATTTCTTCGTGTGCAACTAACATAATTACCGTAAATCAATTCTCTCTTTTATCAATTTTAGAAGTTGGGAGAACTTAGTTTGTTTTTTTTGAGAAAAAAAAAGACGACAGTGATCAACAGTAGAAGCTGCTTGGGGATGCTTTGATCTACCACACATTTTAAACTCTACTCAAAAATTCTAATTGTTAATCTATATACAGGATTGCCCACTTGGCCTTCTTTCATAAATAATTAATAATAATAGTTTAATAATCAGAAAATGTTAAGTACATATTTTATTCGGACATTTCTCGTTTACAATTTAAAAATATTTTGATTTTCCTAAGGGCCTCCGTTTCATCTGTACAGGACCGTACTTAGTTTTTTTAATGGAACACCCTATATATTTTTATATTTTTGATATCTACATCGAATTTTACGTCACCAAATTCGAGATTATCATAAACTAGAATGTGTTTTAATTTTTTGTAGGTTGAGTTTTAACGAAATTCATTGTAGAGGGACTTTATTGATATTTCTTTGACAACCGCAGAAAAAGTGGAAAAAAATATTTTTTAATGAAACACCCTGTATATTTTATCGCGCATGAACTCCTTTACAGGTTTACTATGGTTTTTGTTAAACATATCCTATATCCAAAGGCAGTAGTTTCTGAGATAATTACCATTAATGTCACGTTACTCAGAAAGTTTGCCCTTTAACATCTACGAATGCTGCGGCTACTGATTTATTTTTGGTGAAAGAAATTTGAATATCTGTTACTAGATGTGTTACTGCATCTAAATTCGAAAGATTTTCCTAAATCCAAACTGTGTTCTTGTCAGCTTATTATTTGATTCGAGCCAGTATTCTAATCTTTGCTTAAGTAGCCTTTCGAATATTTTTAATACGCAAGAGGACATAGCAATTGGACGATATGAAATATCATTAGAATTTTTATACGGTTTTAGAATAGGAACGACCTTATCTTTCCTCTGACTAAGGACAGTTTCTTTTAAGAAAATATTATTGAAAATTGTAAGCAGCAGTTCTTTACCAGTTTTAGGAATATGTGACAAAATTTCGTAATAAATACCGTCTAGACCTGGCGACGAGCTTTTATTTACTGAATTTAATATTACAAATTAGTTCCTATATATCAAAAGGTACACAAAAAAAAGGACTCTGATGGAGAGCTGTAGTGGAGGACGCCTGGGACAACATATGCCATTGGAGGAGTTAATTTGTTTAAGAAGGAATCGTACCAGTCACCACACATTATAGGTTGCTTATTGGCATTGTACGCCATTCTTAAGTGTAACAGACTAAGACGAAATTTCCTCAGTGTTGGATGACCAATTAGTTTGGTCACGTTAAATGTCGAGGGGATAGACTGACAAAGACAGCACACTGTGGCCGTTCAAATACTAAGTTGTGTCAAGTGTACATACATACACCGTACATAATTTTACTCCTTTTCCACGTTAATTCTAAAAATGTGTTCTTATATCAATTATCAGTTGAAATGAACTGTTAGTGTCTTCTAAACTTGTGTTATATAATTATAATATTGAAAACCTACAAAAATATAGTAATTAGTCTAAGAAGTAAGTATGTCCCTACATACCTATTTACTTTAACTAAATAAAAAAAGTCACAATTAGTTTGAAGCGAAAGATAAAGTTAAAGAACAAACACCGTAGTTATTGAAAATCACAGGTTAATACGAATATTCCAATCTAAATGGAACTTATAACAGCTACATTTTAATACATATATGGAATATCGATTGCAATTTACCACATTGGTTCTGTATATTGTTACACGTAAACACATATCCTAAAAGGAAAGAATTTTTAGATGTGACGAAGTTCGAAAACATTGAAATATTTAATTCTGCGTTTTACTAATCAATAATATACAGGGCGTTTCAGTTGAAGTAACGGAGAGTTTTCATATTTTGCTTCGTTAAATTTGACAACATTTTCTGGGCACCCCTTATACTGTACGTCAGTTTCTGACATGGTGTTTTGAAGAACCATTATTGTCTAACATTTGGTCTAAAAACAGCTTTTCTGTTAATTAGCGTAACCATACAATTTGCGATAATGTAATTGACAAAAATTTACTAGAAAAACATAGTAAGCCAAATATCTCAAAGACCGTCAGTTTTTTCATATGAATACCATACATAAAGTTCCTTTCATTATTCATGTATATTCAAAATAAATTATAAAAAATATATGTTTGTTTTTAAAAACACAAAGTTGCTGTCTGTGCAGAGGAAATGGAACACTCTGTATAATCGGAATTATTTTAGGTTTGTAAATCTTGAGAAAACTAGACACGTGGAATAAAATGAGTTTCAATTATCTCTCTTATCAACCAAGATATTGGACTTCCATCTATTAGGTACTTAATCGAATCGCAATCGCGTCGCGGCAGTGGACGAACGGCCTTAGTCAACATGTTAGTGTGCAGGATAACAACCTGAACTACGAAAGCCTATTGATAGGAGAAGGTAATGGGAGTTAAAATTAAATGTATCCATTTTAGTATTGTCAACTGTTTGTACGACACGAATGTCAGTGGTTATGTCAAATACTATGCCAAATTATAAAACCACTTTATAATTTGCACTTTTTCATTAATTGTGTATTCCGGATAAAGTTTGATGGTTCGGTAAAGTATTTGACATAACCACTGACATTCCTGTCATGTAAAAAGTTGACAATAGTCAAATGGATACATTTAATTTTAACTCCAACCACCTCTCCTATCAATAGGCTTTCGTAGTTCAAGTAATTATCTTGTATATAAAAAATAATTTAATTGAAAATTATTTTAAATCAGCCCTCCGAGCCCTTTTAGCATGCTGCGCACGGATCCTAGCCAGGTGTTAAGACTCTAGATTCAGTCCACGAATTTTAGCATTTACAAGAGTTTCACGGTAAATAAACTACAAAGTAATTAACTAACATATATTTGAATGTGGTCCACCACGCTTTCCACATTATGTTCGTAAATTTGCCTAAGGTGTCGCCGGCTTACGGCCAGAGAAAGCTAGAAAATTTCCGATGTAAGGGTTCGCCAGAAATATGATTATGAGTTTAGTTTTATAGATAGGACTATTATTTTAGGTTTGTTTTATAGCTGAAATGTTAATCTATGCTGCTATAGTGCTACATTTTTGAAAGAGTCAAATATTGTTTGTAAACAAGGCACTCAATTTATTTACAATTGGAATTTTTAAAAGTCTATATTATTCTAAACATATTCAATTTAAAAAAGTGGCTACATAGACGCATAATATTATCCTTTAGGAAAGAATTGGCGAAAACCGCATTCAAATCTATGGAATATTTACTTTGTAATCAGTTTTCTACGAAACCCTTGAAAACAGTAAAATTATTTGCCTGAATCTAGAGCCTTAAAGCAGAGATTGTTAAGAAGAAGAGCAACATTTATAAGTTCTAAGATAGCAATGAGAAATATAAGATAATTTATACGCAATACTATAGATATATGAGAAAGTGTTTACAAGGTAATAAAAGAAAGGAAATTGGTAGTAATATAATACCCACAATGTAGTTTATTTTGTAGAGAAAAAATTAACTAAAAGCAACCAAGTTCTTATGTAATTCTCAACTAAAATGTTCACTCGCTTGTCTTAAACGGAGCACTTCATACCGCTTCTAGGATAATATAAATTTAAATATATGTAATATCAAGTTTCTGCTACTTACAAATATTTCAGTAGGTATATAAACAAGAATTGTTTACGTTTTTTTCGCATATGGTACAACAAAAGTGGGTTTACAGGTTAAAAAGAGAATGATTTTTAATTTTTTGCTAAGGATTTAAAAGGAATTAATTGAGTAATTTGGTATCGAACAAATATCGTAATTTATTGCTTTTCTTATGCTGTCGAAAAATAATTTAATAGGACAGGACAAGTACTACAGAGTCGTAAGAATAACTGAAACCATTATATTTATTAAATTGAAACAACTACATATCGATAACGCTCAAAATTTAATCGGACGCCTAAAAGCTTGCTATATAAGTAAGTTTACATTATACAGTGTTTATATACATGTATCAAAATAAAATACTTCACACTTTGTTTTAATGAAAAAGTAAAATATTACGTAAATATTTAGCTAATTAACATTATTCTAGAAAAAAACATTACAAAAGACAAACTGAAAGACCTAACAGAAAATATCACTTTATTGACAATATACACTTTAAATTTATTTAAAGAAGAAAGAAAAATATAAATCCTCTCTGCACGACAGAGGATGTTGCAGATCCATCATATACGCTACAACACATTCACGTTGCTGCTATATCTGCATCTTCAAGACTGCGCCGATAGAACAGACTTATACTTCTAGAGTAAAAATGATCAGCACTTTCTAAAGAAAAGCTATGTAAATAGCCGTATTGAAGTATGCCACCTCCTATTACCAAATTTAAGTTCAATATTTTTTCCTATTGATAGACAACTGGTTTTCTTACGTTACTTATGACAAAGGTGTAAATGTTACACTTGAACTTATTAAGGACTACAGTAGAAGAGTTTCTGCCTTTAAACGTGAGGAGGTTCTGCTGGCATAAACTTATTGTCGAAACCATTCTACGTTTGTAGATGTCCAAAACATATAGTACTTCGGTTTTATGACATTCGATTGATTTGATAAAAATATATTAATGATACGAAACTACAGCCCTGTTATAAGTATAATTTCTCTTGATCTGCTGTTTTAGAAACTAACACACTATAAACTATATAACCATTTTCTTCAACTGTCATTCCTCATATTTACTCCGGTGGTTTGCCTCTTTGTCTAACTATTTTCTCAAAAAAGCCATCTCTTACGGTTTAAGGATTGTTTTGTTCTTCATATTACTACACCCATTTAAGAGAAGTAGGTACATAAAATAGTTTTCCTTTCCTTGTAAATTCTTTGGTTTCAGGTAACTCCATTGGTTCGAAAATATGATTCAAGAAGTCGAGACAAATGTTTCTTTTTGTGACTGTAATAGTGCTGTTGGAATTGTTATAAACTTAAACTTATCTCGTAAGACAATTATGCGATTTTCTTTTACTATTGCATATTTTCGACTAAAGCTTCTTTAATCGGATTTGAAACTTTAGCAAAATTTCTTTTGTTTTTGTGTAAATATCTATGTTATATTCTTTAACTTCATCCGAATCCAATGCATATTTTCCTTCACACGCATTGTTTTGTGTTTGTTTTAATTTCATGTTGTCTTGCCTTTGATATCTTCTTCAATTTTGTCTAAATGCTGTATAATTCTTTAACTAGGTTAGGTTAGGAATGGGGTGACTTACAAACCTGTTTCACCGCGACCTTTACAGGTCTATTGTGATCCCCTTTTTCTTAGGAAACGCTCTCTAGTTTCGCCTTCTTAATTGTGACCTATCATTTTGAGAGCCCATTGCTAGAAACCTTGACCTCGCTAAGCTGTGGCAGTGGCACAAAACATGAACTGGGTTCTTCTTCCTCTGACAGAATGTGCAGAGAGCATCGTCTGCCACGCCAATGTTAAACATATGCCTATTCAGTCTGCAGTGACCGGTCATCAGACCTACTATCACTTTGACAGTCTTCCTGTCTTTACTCAGTAGGTCTTCAGTAAACTGAGGCCTCTGTTTCCTTAGGAACTCCTTTGCCTGTCTTTTCCACCATTCCTTGGACCTATTTTGTGTCCATTCGTAGATGGACTTTATAATTTATGATTTGGTAATGCCGAAGGAAGGGCCCGGTCCTATGAAAGGCCTTGACAAACCTCGTCTGACCAGCTCATCTGCCGCCTCGTTTTCCTTCACGCCCATGTGGCTGCGAACCCAGGCCAAAGCTATTTTCCTTTCGGTGACCACCTCATTTAGGGCTCTTACGCAATCCCAGACCAGCTTGAGTCGGCGGTTGCGAACATCGCTTTAAGTGCTGCTTGACTGTCCAGAGTAAATAGCGACGCTTTTACCTGGTTCGTTCCATCTACCTACTTCTCTCCCACAGTGATGAATCGCTGCAACCTCAACCTGGAAAATCGTCAAGTCGTTTGCTGAAGCTCAGTGAAAGGGACTTGCTAGGCTTCTTTCCGTAAATGCCAGCTCCTACACCGTAGTCAGTTTTAGTGGTCGGTGTACCAGTTTAAGTCCGCTCTTATTTGGGGTCCATATTCCCAGTCCTTCTTATCTGGTATTATAACCGGATCTTTCTGAATTTCTGAACCATGGCGTCGCTTGGCGTCCCCGTTAGGAGCGCTGCCTTGAGTTTATCCAGTAATTTTTTATATTCGGCACCGTGCGATTTACTTATCGGTGCTTGACTGTGCATGAGTCTGTAAGCTGCAGATCTAGCGCTTTTATATAAAGATTTGTAGCGGTGGCAGGTTTAGAGTTACTTCCATTGCGGCGGTGGGGGTCGATACATTGCCCCAGTGGCACACAGACAAGTCAGTCTTTGCCGCCCAGCATCTTGGCCGCCCCCGCCTGTCGCACCTTTGGTTACCATGTTATTGCTCCGTATGCTGTCATGGGTGTAATTACCCTGGTATATAGCCACAAAGTCATTTTGGGGCTAAGGCCCCAGTTTTTCCACATAACCTCCTGCACCTGCCCAAGGCAATAGTAGCTTTGTTAGTTGTTTTTTGATGTGTGCATTCCACATGAGCCTTTAATCAAACCATACCCCAAGGTATTTCGTCTGTTTGACCTGTGGTATTCTTTCCCCACCTATCACTAGTGGTTGCAGACCCTCTAGCGATCTTTTTCTTGTGAACGTGACAACTTGTGTTTTCTGAGCATTGACTATTAGTCGCTCTTGTTTACACCAGTTATCTACCGTGTTTAGAGCTCTTTACATCTGCTCCATCAGAACTTGAAAATCGCCCTCTAACGACTATCGTTAGGTCGTCAGCATATCCCAGACAATAAAAGCCCTTTCTGGTCAGTTTTTGGATTAGGTCGCCAACCAGGGCGGCCCACAGAGGAGGAGTTAAGACTCCACCCTGCGGGAAACCCCTCCCGCCTCCGCCTCGATGGTAGTCTCGCCAATTGTGAATGTGATCCCGACACATTAGAGAATGCGAAATCTATTAAGATCATCTGAAATATTCTCAGCTTCTTATAATGTTAAATAGAATTCGAATAGAACCGTATCGTATCGATTTTTCGATTACACACGTTCATGCTCAGTTGATCGATTTAGCATATCGCTAACAAACATCTCATTGGCAAAGTTATGAATTCAATAGACATTTGTAATGACACTGCTGTCAGAGAAGATGGCCTTATTGGTGAGATTTTGCAATTTTTGGCAGCTATCTAACTAAAAGTTCTTCTTCCTTTTTGGTCACTATAATAGAACTATTATTTTGTCTTGTTAAATTTATTTATTACAAACAAATCAGAAACGAGATGCAGTCCCTCCGCTTGTCGCAGGCAAGGTGAGTGTACTTTAGTTATGCTTCGAAATATTAAAAACACAAAATCTTGACATCATACATTTTTTCTGAGAAACACAAGAGTTATACTAAGCTAATGGTTTCTAAAAACGCAACCCCACATAAACTGAAATTAGTGTAGATTCCAGTTGTTAACGAAAGCACGAAAGTAATAGTTGACCAACACTGTGGTCTAGTTACGCTTTTGAAGTTACAGTTGTTTGCAAATAGAAATGTACTAATACAAACATACTCAAAATTTTTTATAATACCTTCTGAACTTCCTTTCTGACAAATTTAAAATACGTAGCAGTTACCTACTTACCATGCTTTTTGCTGTAACACCATCATATTATCCACCTATTTATTGTCATAATGTAAATGAACTTTTAGACCAACTGTCAGTGGCGTGACTTCTTACCGTTTGCCTGACGTAGCGAATCAGCGTATTGTGACGCGCTAAATACGCGAAATACAATAAATGATTTCAGGATTAAAGTTACCTTTTCAATCATATATCTATCATCTATATCTATTTATTTATCATTTATTACAATTTACTTTCCAGAATAGGCCTGTAGCCTCAAACAACGTGCAATTTAATTAGATATGTGCTAAAGATACTACTAATGTTAGGCTTACAAATATATACATTCACCATCTAGAAACATTTTCACATCCAGCTATTCGTCTCCTATCATAGTAGTAATTTTTAGGTAATATTTTTATAATATTTGTGTAGTATCTTTTATTGTTTAATATTGTATTTTATGGTATTGTTTGCACTTTTCAAATGAAGCAAGACTGTTTATTTAAATGAAACATGGAAGTTTAGTAAAATTAAATTGATGTATATACGTTTTTAAAATCTTAGTAGCATTACATTATCGCAAAATTTATCTAAACTAAATGCAAGCAAAACAAATTTACTTTTCCTAATAACACTTATTTATGCTACTAAAGCACCCTAACTACAGTCGATTGACTAATGTGTGGGTATTCATAGTATTTTTCACGCTCACTCACAATAGTGGGGGCGATGCTCAATGACAAGAAGATAAATTGACACGTCCCTATTCGGCAGAATCTCCCAAGTGTCGCGCATTGCGATTGCCCACATCGTACATTTGCAATCATCGATGATAACTAAAGAGAGCTAGATCCCGTTCAGCCGGTAAGACACGATAGAGATGGAAATAGTTTTAAAGAGAGAATCCGAGTAAAGTCGGGAGCACAACGACAGCAGTACATCGGCCGTGGGTTCGGTAGAAACTCGTTTCGGAGGGGGTTTCGAAGCGAAGCGATAATTAACTCTCTCTATTACTTTATTGGTTTGTGCCCTGTCTATTTGGTCCTCTTCTCTTTTTTAATCAGAGACGGTTGGAGTTTGGAAAACCGCCCGACCATTCTAATTGCCCTTTTATTGCTTGGACGCACGCTCTTCCACTCGCTTCATCTACCCCGTATAGAAATTTAACCAAACGAACGGTCGGCTGAACGCGCCCCGTCTTTAGGTAGCGCTCGAACGAACCCCGCTCTAATTTAACTTTTTCTCTTTCTTCCGTTGTTTACCTTTTTCGTCAATTCCTTAACTTATATTAAATTTCTTTCCCCATTGTCCTTTTGTTTGTTTTGTACTTTCTTTTTACATCGTGCAACAGAAAACTTTATTCTATTTGTATGTATTTTATAAACATATATGTATTTGGTTCTTATAATCCTAAATACACTAAATAAAATTATTTTCAGATTCAGTTACCCGAAGATTTAAAATATAACGTTTACTCAATGAAATTGTAAACAATGTATCCCATCCAGACTGAGAGCTTTAATAAACTGCAATAGGTGTGATACTTTCAGAGAAGGTATTCCTTTTTTGTCTATGACGTCTTTGCCGATGTAATTGGCTCGAATTTCTCTTTCATCCTCCGCCCCGCAGAACCTGCACGCGCTATTGTGTTTTAGACTTATCCTTGTCATGTGTTCCCCAAGGTAGCAATACCTTGTAAGAAAACCTCTGAGGATGCGTAGGTACTCTATTTCTACTTAATTCTAGCAAAGTTTTTCTCTATGCTTGTAGTACTTTCCACGGAACATCTGGGAGTGTCTCAAATCAGGAAGATTCTCCCAGAGGGATAGTCTGAGCCTCTCCTCCCTATCTTTGAGTTCTTTTTTGTAGGTGCTCATGCCTTTACCGGAGAACAGTTCCGGTCCCACAAACAAAGTTGTGGCGGTCTTCCTCGCTAATAGATTAGCTTCTTCGTTGCCTCTAATTCCAGTATGTTCTGGTACCCAGCGTAATGCAACTCTGTTATTTTTGCCAGGCATGTTAGTCTATTGAAACATTCCCAGACTAATTTCGAACTGATAATGCTAGAATTCAGCGCCATTATGGCTGCTGGACTATCGGAGAAAATTGCAATGCTCTTTTTTCGATAGTTCCTGTCCAGGTTCTGTTGACCACATCTTCCAATGCCGTTGATCTCCGCTTGGAAGCCGTTGAGGTATATTCCCATTGGCTCCGAGTATTGGTTCCTAGCTCAAATATCCCTGCACCTGTTTCTTTGTCGGTTTTAGAACCGTCCACATAGCATTTGATGGTGTTTTCGCTAAGGGTTTAGGTGCCCATTTCTCTCTTACTTCTAAGCTTCTTAGGAAAGTTCTTTTCGAAACTATATTTCTGAACTATTTCATCGTTTGGTAGACTTAGAAGTAGGGAGAGCTAGAGATGTTCAAGCTTTCTGATACGGAGTCTCGCCACTTCCAATCCCCGCTCTTGAAGGAGTGAGACAATCGTTTGTTGCTGATATCAGGAACTTGTGGTTAACTTACATTACTGTAGTAGCGAAGTAGAAATTCGCCTGTAAAACAAAAATTTATATATTTTAGAAAACGTCTCTGTATTTGTTCCAACAAACGCGCAAATTACTTGTAAAATGGAGACCCTACTAATGATGTATACTATAATTTTGATCGAATGAACGAAAAGTATAATGGCAATATGCAATCAATCGACGGAAAACACCTTGTTCTAATTAAGAATCCCAGGGTCCCCAAACGAGCATTGGAAATATTATTGATATGAGTCGTAAATGGCGGTTTAGAATAGTAGGTAATACCTAGATCCGTTATTTCATTCCATATCTCACGTTAAGTGTTATCCAAAATATAATTGAAATTCATTAGAGTAGTTTTCCCAATAAATGTCATAACTTTTAGAAACATTTAGAAATCTATTGTCGATGCACCATGTCTAAAGTGCATCTAGTTGTTCCTGAAGATGAAGATAGTCGGTAGAATTGTTTGTAGTCTGGAATAGTTTCAAGTCATGACATGCAAAACTGCAATATCGTTAATAAAAACAATAGAAAGAAGACTTGTTTCTTGCGGGACACCAGACGTCCTTTGTGATATGCATAATTTCCTCGATTGGTGAGATATGAGGTGAATAAAGAAAAGTGTTAGTGAAAATCCAATATTCGCAAGCTTTTGCCAGGGTACCGCGTGATCTATCCAGGCGAATGGTGTAGCAAAATCCGTAAAAATAACATATAATCTAGCTTTTCACTCATATATTGAGTAAAAACTGTAAAGTTTTATCAATTCTGAAAAATGCCTTTTCAATATGCTTGTCAATCTTTTTTCTTATAGTTTTGATATTAAATGGAAAAAAATGTTTCTGATTTTTGCAACTAGTAACAACAGAAATAAAGACTTTTTGTAAAATTACTCACAAAACACAAACAACAAACAACCAACTTGTTGTAACTCATTTTTTAAGTAGGCACAACAAAAATTCAAAAGAACCTATCCAAAATCTCAGGATACAAGAGCTTACAGCGGAGCTACATCATGGTACATTAGTAACAAGTCCATATTTCACTTGTGTTTAATAAATTAATATTATTCTTTCGACATTTCTGAACACTTTAATTAGTTATCTCATGTGACAAGGTTTGCAATGATAATTCTTTTATTCGTCTTGATTTTAGGGCTTATACTATACTATACTTGCTATACTTGCTAACCTACAAATACATTTTCTGGTGATTTTTTAAGATTCCTATATTTTGGGTTTATTTCATTCGGTTCTTAAGTGCAGTTTCATCACAGTACATTGAATAGAACTTTTATTGTGCCTTGTGTTCGCGTTTCTAGCCATTTGACTAAAGTTTGTAATAGTATAATAAATATGATGTCTATGTACCTTACAAATAAATAAATCAATGATAACAATTACAGATTAAAACAACATACTTCCTCAAACCCATCGCAGTAAATTCTACAAAGGCTGCGATAAAAATAAAACACTATCACCGTATCAACCATTCTTGAAAATAATAAATTGTTCAGAATGAAGAAGAATCGTAAAAGAGCGATTAACGAATGTTAAGTACTACACATTTTAATGCAGAATAAAAGCAATACTTTACTTCAGTCAGCGAAAAAAGATACAACTCCACTAGCAATACTATACAAGTTTAACCAACAAAGGAAAATGCAATTGTAAGATTAACTAATGAAATAATCGTAAGTGAATTAGCAGAACAGTTATTTACATGACGCTTGTTGTAGTCAGCAAAGACAAAAAGTCGCCAACCCTCGCTTGCAAATGCTCGGGTTAAGCAAGCACTAACGTGCACGGTGCACGCTACTAAATTAAGCGATTAAGATCTTAGTGCTGCGAATCGCTGACGTTTATTTTATGTAAAATGTAAATTACGAGTCTCTGTATATGTAGCCATAATTGCATGTAGATGAGTATATGGTATACTTATGTCTGTATATCTACTTATGTGTATTTTGTGTTTTACATTAATTAAACATTAATGTTATATTATGTATGTATGTATAAGAACTTATTTTTAATTGGAATTGCCATCTCTACATACCGGCCGACCTTATTCGAAAAGAAAAATAGAATGCTGTAATGATATTAAAACGACTATGTAGCTGTCTATGATATGTGAGTATTGTTATTAAACGGATGGAAATAATAACAAAACAGGGAACCAATAATCTATGGAAAAAGAATAAGTGGAAATGAATTACACGGTATATTCTAGTTAATACAGCTTTATAAATCTCGAAGCGATCTATTTTATTCAGATCAGAACGATTTAGCTAGATTAGAAAAATAATATAACCTTTCTACTATTTCTGCACTCTTTTTTAAATTAGAAATAGGTCCGTAACTTGACAACAGTGTGTCAGTTAATTTCATAATTCTTTTTATCCCCTACCGACAACACAGCTTTAAATTATAATGAATCAACAGATAAAACATCGGTATCACCAAACACCACAACTCTATCACTCTAACACCAATCACTCTAATATAGAATTAGAACATCCTTACGAGTGCATGTACACACTTATAGTAAAAATTATATATACATGCTTGGAACGTTTATTTATATCCCTGTAGTTTTGTTGATTGTTTTGTCTTCTCCTATTACAATTTTCCCTACTGGCAGAGATTGTATCATATTTTAGTAAAACTTTGGTGTGATGTTTGCATTTACTGCTGTAATTAATAAAACGGGTGGATAGCCGCTGTGTTTAGGCGGCTAGCCAGTCATGTGTGATATCACTAGAGTCGTGATTCACTTCTCAGAGGGAGCGTTGAATATTTCTCAGAGAATTGTATCCCGATCGTTGTACTATTTGCTGTTGAGAGTAATTAAATGTAATTAACAGCACAGCATTATAAACAGCAAAATAGTGCTGTAACAAGGCCATTGAACATATTTACAGAGACACAAACTACACAGCAATAAGACAAACAATACAGCCTAACAAGCCGCACAACTAGCACCCACCATGAATAAAAAAAATGACTTCATTGCGACGAGCATAACTAATTTCAATTCGTGTTGTCTCTTATAATATTGCCTATGTTGTAAGTTCGAGACTTATATTCCAAATGTAATCTAAAGGCTAATTATCGCTACCTCACTGATTATGCCGTATTTACTGATTATGATCTTATCTGATTTTGACAAATATAGTTGTGCGGAGTTTACCCGTGTAACCTGATTTCAACTTCACGGTTAAGTACAAGCCTTTCCGACGATTTGTGTTAACAAACCTCTCATAAACCTAGCCATAAATTGGTACCTGTACATATGTGATTCTGACAGTAGGTACTTTCCGTCCTAAATATGAATATGATATTGATTTTTTTTTACCGTCACGCAAGGCTTTTGAAAAACGGGTATTTATGATTTCAAACATTCAGATACTATCTACATGCTTACCTATATAATTTTCAGTCTAACTTGCAATGACGATTTTCTGCTATATTTCGCCGATGGAACATTTCTCTTGATGGACCAACAGCAATCAGCCAACATATTGTGATTCCCTGTGCCTTGATACCTCTTTTCCATAACTAAGATCTCCTAATGAGAGTTCCCCGTGCTCATCGCTCACTGGGCCAAAAAAATCTAGGCGCAAGTACAGATAATGCACTTCTAAGGACATATATATTTTTTTTAATGTGTAGTGGGTGCCTAGTTGCAGTGACTCCGTAAGCTGTATTACTTGTCCGGCTATCACTGCAACTCTCGCGGTGTAGTTTGGTGTGTGTAAGTGTGGCGCGCTGTTAATCACTTTGCTCCCAACAGCGAATGGCAAGTCGATTCGGGATTAAACTCTCTGAAAAAATGTCACCGTCCCTCCAGAGAATCGAACCCCAGCACTTATCGTCCTCTCACAACGATAATCATCCGCCTAACCACTGCGGCCATCGACCCGTTTAAATTATTTATTGTAATATCGTTGATAACATCACGGTAATTTAGGCTTTTTTATTTTCAAAAATACTGTAGGTGATATTTTTTAATGCTTGCCATGCTGCTTCTTGCAATGGCTTCAACAGTCTCTTAAACATTTGATCATACATTAATGGTATTTGTGGACCAATAAATATTCCTACTCTAATTTTCGTATCACCCAAAAGTATTGTAATGACTTTGGCTAAATTCCTCATTAATGTTACTGTGATATGTAATGAAGCTAGATACACATTTTTTTAGGTTTTCACAATCATGTTACACATTTTTCTACTCCCGCGTTTGGCTGATTTTTTTATAGTGCAATGATTTTTCTGTCTCTACTACCCCATTCACATTTGTGCTACACGCAGATCACGTCTGGACATATCTATACACGTCTGGACCTGCACAACAGTAGCAACTGCACCATTTAAGTTAGCTCATTTAGTTCCATCACATGCTATAATGTTCTAACAGTTTTTAGTTGAGAATAAACAAACGGACGAAAAAATTTGTTGAAAATATTTCAACCATTTAAAAACACAAAAAAAAGCTGTGAGTAAAATTGGTGTAAAACAAAAATCATGGTGATCAATGATATTATTTCAATGAAACCCACAAAACATTCTGCATCTTATAACGTAATATTGTACCATTTTCTGAAAAATGCAAATTATGTTTTTGTGTAACTGTGCGTCTTGCAAAAAATACATCTGATCAGATTAATCAAACAGATACCGTTTTGCAACCAGTATCCATTATAGAAGCCAAACAACTACCCCGAATCCTAAGCTTTATAAGGAAATTCTAGAAATTTAGTTTGAATTCAGTTAGAGTTGATTTTAGTTACAATTCTTTATATATTCCTTACTATGTATGCTCGCACTACAGAGGAATATTTAAAAACCTTTTTACTAATTCACATAAATCACATAAATATTTCGATAAGTTTATGTTATATTCTATAGAAAAGCTAATGTACACACACAGAATAGAATTAGTTATCTTTTAATTCCTGATTTATTTCCACTTAGAGGTCAATAAAACAATAAATAATTAAATACCAATTTATTCCATAACATATAATAATACGGTTTCGTTAAATAACTTCTTCAGTGGAAGAAATTGACATTTAATATGAGTCAAATTACTAATAATATAAATATAAATTGCCATGCCTATCAACAAAATTATCTAAAAAACAAAAGAATTCATTGATATATCGAATTTTAATTATATTCACAAGTAATAATGAAAGAATAATGATTTAATACAACATTAGAAATTGAAATGATTTGAATTATTCGTATATCAATCAATTTTTGGCAAGCTCTAACAATTCTGTTCAAGGACTAGGGAAAAACATGGCAAAAAAAACCTAGTCAAGAGCTTAAAATTAATAAAATTCATGCGTGAATTAAATTATTATAAATAACGCTTAAATTACAATCTTTGCAATCTAATTTATAAACGACATTACTTTGATTACCATGTTTAATGGGTGTTTTTAAATATGTGAATAAATGTCTATTGTTGGTAGGTATGAAAGTTATGTGAATGTCTGATTTTTTAATTCACGAATTAAAATGAATTGAATGTCTGATTTTTTAATTCACGAATTAAAAAAATCAGACATTCACATAACTTTCATACCTACCAACAATAGACATTTATTCATAAATTTAAAAACACCCATTAAACATGGTAATCAAAGTAATGTCGTTTATAAATTAGATTGCAAAGATTGTAATAAATGTTATATCGGACAAACCAAACAATATTTAAAGAAACGAATTTATAACCATCAATACACTGTTACACATAACGTCACCGCTGAAACTGCTTTATCTAAGCACTCTAAAGATAGACGACATAATTTTGATTTTCAAAACACTAAAATTTTAAAAAGGAAAATAATTATAAAAAAAGATTAATTTACGAAATGATATACATTAAGAAAGATGAAAACGCGGTAAATTTTAGAACGGATATTGATCATTTAAGCGTTATTTATAATAATTTAATTCACGCATGAATTTTATTAATTTTAAGCTCTTGACTAGGTTTTTTTGCCATGTTTTTCCCTAGTCCTTGAACAGAATTGTTAGAGCTTGACAAAAAATTGATTGATATACGAATAATTCAAATCATTTCAATTTCTAATGTTGTATTAAATCATTATTCTTTCATTATTAGTTGTGAATATAATTAAAATTCGATATATCAATGAATTCTTTGTTTTTTAGATAATTTTGTTGATAGGCATGGCAATTTATATTTATATTATTAGTAATTTGACACATATTAAATGTCAATTTCTTCCACTGAAGAAGTTATTTAACGAAAACGTATTATTATATGTTATGGAATAAATTGGTATTTAATTATTTATTGTTTTATTGACCTCTAAGTGGAAATAAATCAGGAATTAAAAGATAAGTACATAAAGGTCAAAAAATACATATATTAATTGTAATAGAATTAGTATTTGAAATAACTACCGTAGTTTTTATATCATGAATACACAAAGAGTCAGTTTATAAAAGCATGGTACTAAAAAAAACGCGAACTATTTATCGCACGTTAACGTAATAACTTAGTTTACTATACAACACCAATAATCTAGCGATTGATACAAGTTAAAAACAAGTACTTTGAAAGTCGTTGTTCCTGAAATAATGTACAATATCATACAAAAAAATAGTTACTACTGTAGAGACACGCTAAAGAACCAACGAATGTAAAATATATACACACACACACAAGAAAATAATCGCCTCAAAACACAAGGTTAGAATTAAAACACTCACGCAATATTTGAATAATTATTTCAAACAAGAGTGCTGCTTGCTTTTCGCGACATTCCACCTTGTGCTGCGCGAAAGCTAGTTAATAATTTAGGTGTAAGCACCTAAACTAATTCTCGGCAAAACTGTGTCGAACACGAGAAGTGAACTAATCGATTAAATTAGGCGGTTAAATACGTAATTCTGACTTCGTGAAGGCAAGTTAGCTATGGTGCTAAGTTTAGTATTCCCCTATCATTATCCAGTGGAATTAATGATTAAAACCTTCATATCAATCTTTCGCATTCTTATATACTTAATAACTTTCGAATTTAATAGATTTTGGTGCAATCAACATCAATGTAAGTACTAATTTTATTTCAGTTGTAGCTTTGATATTTGGAGTTGACCAACTAGTGGGATAAATACGAAAAATGTTTCATGAAACAAGACAAAAAGTCGAATTAAAGAATGCAGAAAAAGAAATTGCAGTGTTAATTTTGAAAATATTACGATTACTTTGTACAATAATATTACTGAAAGTAAATTTGCGCTTACTTAAAAATGTTGTAATAAACAATAATTTTATTATGCAATTAAGAAATATACAAATGGGGATTTTACTTGTTTCATAAAATGTTCATCCAAATATCCACCATCTCACTCATGATACTTCTTCAATATTATCCTCAGATTTTGAAATAATCGTTGACATATCTCAAAAACAATATCAGTGATGACATCAAAAGTGATTCTTTTACTTCACCGTATTACGCAGAAGATCGGTGCGCGCGATATCTCTGAATGTAAGAATTGACTGTCTGTGGAACGAGATGTCACCAAATTACCATTCGAAGGAGCATTGCCTTCACACAATCCACTTAAAATGGCCGTCTATTCTACTACTGTGTAATCCCCGTGTCATCCTATTGAAACCACTTCTAGTTTTACCACTGGGTTCACCACTTTGTTATAGTAATAAAATGACTGAAGATATCCTTAAAAATGTAAGATTCGATTATTCTAGATGATGGCATGCTCCACCCAATCGTAAAGTCCTTGTCACACAATTATTCCAGTTCCGTTTTCTTTTTTTTTGCTGTCGATCCCAATACTGACCTTATACCTAACCTAGAGACAAAAGTAGACCTTGGTCGTGAATAAATCATCATCATTCCGAAACATATTCACTATAGTTAATTCTCACATCATAGACGATAAATTTCAGAAATTATACCATGATTGTACAATATTAATAGGATGGAACTTGTTCTTTAGATTTTATTGCGCATTTGAGCAATGAATCTTTAACACCTTGGCATTTTTGTATGTTTTACACTTCGTTGGATGTCTCACAACTCATCCCACAGTCTTATATTTGTCGATGTTCCAGTAGATGTCCGCTAACTCGCGTGCTTACCATTTTACACTAAACGAAATATCTTTTATACCATGCTTTTATCAAGTTCGCTGATGATGCATCAGTTGCTTACTGAATACAGTAATGACAAGAAAAATATTACTTAGCAATTCTGCGAAAATCATTCGATGGACAAACGCACCTTGTCTACCCAAACGACCAATTCCCTATGTCTATTACTAATAATCTTGTATCTACCGAAAATGACCTTTATAGTTGCAATTCTTTATAGCATTTTTATTTCAACATTTTTTTCTGTTTTTTTGTTTCAGAATATTGTAGAGATCACTTCTAGATTTTATATGGAAAGATACTCGACACAACAACCAGCAAAAATCATCAAATTTTATTTTGAAAACCAACGGTCAATTGCTTTGACGCATCGAGCATTTCGCCAATATTTCAAATAGGATCAGTAAGGAAGATCTAGTACAATTTACATAAACAATAACATCTAAGCTGTACTGGAGATTGTACAAGATGTGTGTCCACATTACACATATTTTCATATAAAGTCCAACTTTTGCAAGAATTGAAGCCGGCAAATACAAACAACGCATGGTTATGCTATTTCGTTGTTTAGGAAACAAAACAAGAATCCAAATTTTATACACGATTTGAGTGTTAGATCTTGCATTAACCTCCTCCGGCTCAGTTTTTACGACGTTTAAACAAAGCACTACAGTTAACTAACTTTATATAACTACTTCCTTTTAATAAAAAATAGCAATAAGATCGGCATACTTCACTAAAATTAACAGCATTACATTAGTTACTGCCGATAAAACCCGTACCCATAAAACACTTTAAATTCACCAAATGACACGACAAAAATTGTAGAAGTAGTCTTGCACCCACCAAATACGGAAAGAATATTTTACGAAAAGAATACGTTAAAATTTATTGTTACGCTTACCCAAAAAATTTACACAGAAAAACATCGATCTTGCTCTCATTTAGGATTCGCAACTGGACAAGAAACTGCTTGTGTTTAGGCAAAATTTTTTGAAAATGCTACAAATTTTAATAAAATCCACTCATATAATTCCGCGATACCCTGTAATAACAAGAACTCTTCTAGCTGTCACAATAACGAATGACTTACCGGTTCATTTTTTATAACCGAAGCTTTAAGATAATAAAATATTGATCTTATATCCTTTAACGATTACAACAACAAGTCTTGATTAAACGACTCCCCGGAAATTGTATTCCAGATTTAGAGGACTGTCTTTGAAAATGTGGCATGATTGATTAATAGGAATTGATTATTTATTTCTGTTATCATTTTCCTGGACATACTAATAATAATTCCTATTTAAAATACAATATTCTAGAGAGAACTATGTAAGCATTGCGAAACTACGAGGCGCCTCCACCAAAATTACTTTTAGTGCTTTCAGTGTTCATGCAACATTTAAAATAAGTTAACATTCGTTTACAAAAGAAAAGAAACGGAGACCATTGCATGTAAATGTAGATGCACGAAACTGTTAAGTACACTCACGAATGTTGAATATTAAGCTATTGTTCTTACATGTAATTCTTATTTCTGAAAATTTAATTATACTTATCATAATATTTAATAATACAGCTCATTATCACTCTTAAAATCTAGAGAAGTATGCTGCTTGAATTAACATATTTAGGTAGAACCTAGTTTTACCACCTCACATTATGCATCCATAAAAATCTATTGCATAAAGCAATAGTACAATACAAAGGGTGAAATTTACTACCCAAACAGTTTCGTTTAGTATACAATATTGCATTTACTAACGTTTAAAACTTTTAAATAGGGCGCCTATTTTATGACAACGGCTGTACTACGTACGAACGGAAACGTGCGTGACTTCGATAACTGCCATACTTAATCGGCTATTTAATTAAGTTAGGATTAAGATTATAATAAAATATCGTCACGATAACTCGTACTGTCACGATAGGTACCGATTTTACTAATTCCGCCGTTTATTTTACGAACTACACGTTAGAAATGTATAAACGAGCGTTTTGTGCATGCAAGTTCGTTTCAGTTTGTATACATACATACAATGCTTCAATTACCTGTGTGCCTGCACTATAAGCGTGATTATTGCACTGTTTACCGCAATGCTAATTGTGACCTTAAACATAAACTGTAGTATGTATATACACGTAAATGTACAAGTGATTAATTCAAATTAATTTAAACTTAAATTCGTACTTCGTAGAAGATATAAGGCCGTGATAGTAATAAGTAGTAATAATAGTATATTGCCCAATAGATTACGCAATTCAATTATAGAACATACCGTATAAAGTCAATTATAAATTATCAACTACTGATAACGAGAATAGAAAAATTAAAAACACAATTAAAGTTTTGTCTATCTAGATGATCACCCATTGCCAACGATAGATGAATTATTTATGTCAATGTCGGGTGGAATTTCTTTTTCAAAAATAGACTTACGGCAAGCGTATTTACAAATGGAGTTACGTCCTGAAGATAGGCATTTATGTACAATTAACACACATAAAGGCTTATATAAATGCAACCGTTTACTTTATGGTATTGCATCAGCTCCGGCTATATGGCAAAGGGAAATTGAGAACATTCTGAAAGATATTCCAGGTGTTGCAGTGTTTCTAGATGACATCAAGATTACAGGTTTAACTGATGAAATACATTTCGAAAGATTAGAAGAGGTAATGAAACGTTTACATGAGTACAATATTAAAATTAACGTAAACAAATGTCAATTCTTCCAAAAACGCATAAATTATTGCGGGTATGTAATAGATAAACTAGGTATTCATAAAGATAGTAAAAAGATGGAAGCTATTAGTAAAATGCCACGTTCGAAAAAGATAACCGAACTACGTCCTTTTATAGGAATGATTAACTACTACGGAAAATTTCTACAAAATTTGAGTTGTATTCTTTATCCTTTGAATAAACTTTTATGCAAAGACACACCATTTACTTGGAATATGGATTGTGAAAAAGCATTTGAATCTGCTAAAAAAGCTTTTCAATCTGACAATTGTTTAACTTATTACGACCCAAAATTGCCTCTGATCGTAGCTACGGATGCTAGCATGTACGGGGTAGGTGCAGTGCTCTCGCAGGTAGAAGAAGATGGAACCGAACAAATTCTACAATATGCCTCTCAAGCACTAAATGATACAAAACAGAAATATTCGCAAATTGATAAAGAAGCTAATGCCATCATATACGCCATTAAGAAATTTCACCAATATCTTTACGGTCGGAAATTTACTTTGTTTATCGACCATGCACCTTTGGTGCAAATATTTTCACCAACAAAGGGATTACCATTTTATAGTGCTATGCGTATGCAGCATTATGCTTTGTTCTTACAGGGATTCAACTATGAAATAAAATATAAAAATACGAAATTACATGCAAATGCTGATTGTTTATCACGATTACCGGTCTGCACAAATGATACTTATAATTATGATGTTATTGATATTTTCAATTTAGATATTATTGAATCTTTACCGATTACAGTGGAATCGTTAGTTAAAGGTTATGAAAAGGATGCTTTATTACAAAATCTAATTCAGAAGTTACAGAAAGGTATGTATTTAGTCGCTCTTCAACTCCTAAACAGTTGAAGAGCGACTAAACATCAATGAAAATGAATTTACTGTGTGCAACAATGTACTTATGCGAAATCATAGAGTTGTAATTCCCAAATCGTTACGGAAAGACATATTAAACGAGTTACGTACTGGACATTTTGGTATTGTTAAAACAAAAACATTAGCAAGAAGTTATTGCTGGTGGCCAAATATTGATAAAGATATTGAACATTTAATCAATAATTGCACAAACTGTAACCTGGTCAGAAATAACCCGGTGAAAGTAGAAACTCACATTTGGGAATTAGTAGTAAGACCTTTTCAGTGCATTAATGCGGATTTTGCAGGTCCATTTCTAAATAATTACTTCTTCATAATAGTTGATGCTTATTCGAAGTTTCCGATTGTCAAGATTTTACGAAACACTACGACTGAAACTACAATAGAAGCTTGTAGAGAAGTTTTCGCTATGTTTGGCATACCAGAAATTTTAGTTACCGATAATGGACGACAATTCTGTTCAAATGAATTTAGGAATTTTTTAATTGTAAATGGAGTCACGTTCAAATTAACCGCACCATATAATCCTAGTACAAATGGGCAAGTTGAACGTTTTGTTCAAACTTTAAAAATTTCTTTAAAAAGATTGCAAAGTACACAACAAAGTCTTAATTTAAATTTACAAAAATTGTTACTACAATATAGAATTGCTCCACATTGCACCACAAATAAATCACCTTCAGAATTAATGTTCAGAAGACAAATTAGATCAAGGCTTGATTTATTAAAACCGATAGTAAGAGAATCTAATGTGAATTATAATACAAATAAAAAGATTCGAGAATTTGCTATAAATATGAGAGTACAATGCAGAAATTACCGAGGATCAGAGAAATGGAAATTTGGTAGAATTGCAAAACGAACTGGAAAACTACATTATTTAATCAAATTAGATTCTGGAATAACAATAAAACGGCATGTTAACCAAATAAGACAAATCGGTCAAGAAACGCCAACAATTGAAGACAATGAAGAGTTGGAAGATTTTCCGCCACCCGAAGAAGTTACAGCGCCAGTTGACACTTCCGAGCAGAACGAGCGATCAGATGTAAACCTAACTGCACATAACGTACCTCAAGAAAATGTTACAGAGCAAGTGAGTTCCAACGATACTTTCAACACCAATACTAACACCACTGCTACTGCGGAAATGGAAATTTGTCGCAGAAAGATAAAATTACCAGATAAATTCAAAGATTTTCTAATGGATTGAAGGAACATTCTTATTTAATTTTCTTTATGTATTTACAGTGTTAAGTATTTCTACATTTACATATATGTACATTTCTTTTGTTTAGGAAGAAGAGTGTTATAGTCATGTATATATTATCAAGTAAGATAGCACCTTTGGAAAAAAAACAAAAGGGATTGATAATTAGACAGTTGTCAGATAGTGATAATTAAAAACTCGTTCTTAAATTATTACGTCTTTTAATTGGAGTTTGAATATAAACACAACAACATGCATTTAATATGCTGTTGAACGGTATTAATAATAATAATAATAATAATAATAATAATAATAGCAATCTATATTATTTCCAATACATAATATAAATTACATAGGTACGAAAAAATAGCGTTAGAAATTACAATATAAACCTAATTCAATTAGTAATTGAGGTATTCATATATAGAATATGGTTCAATGTTACAAATATAGTTGTAAGATAAATACTTAAATCTACTAAGACGTGTTTCAGATTTTATAATATCTGGTGCTTTATTATAGAATATTATAATGTTATACAATGTATCTACATTCTTAAACTGTATCACATAAACAATTTATCTACTTGGTTTCATAAAAAGCAGTCTAAAGAGGAACGGGTAGGACATTTAATAGGCCCATAAGTGCCTATCCACCTACGATCAAACTGTCTACAATTGTGTGTTTATTATAGCAGTAAATATTATCGTTAGTAGTGATTTTGAAAAATGACTTGAACATACAGCGACAGTAACTAATTAATCAAGACTTGAGCATGTAATTGCATACATTAACTCATGACATAGAAATTTTTGTGGAACACCCGTTATGCACTTGCCAAGTATTTTTCTTTGATTAAACTGGTTTACACGATTCTTCTCTTTTTAAGCAACATACTACACTAATATCATATTTTGAGAGAATAGAAATGAACTCAACTTCGGTGGATATTCCCCAAACTGTATAGCAAAAGAGGCCGTACTATGAGAGTTAGTGAAATATTCAACTTTTGCGATCTGCTAAACATTTACAGTCTTTATTCGTAGCGCATTATATACCGTACCAATTAAGTTTATAATTAATTCTTTATTATGAACAGAGCCCGTGAGCTTACTATCGAAAAGATCTAATATTTTGATGTAGACAATAAGTTCCTTTTTATTTTAGAGTGAAATCAAGGTGTTATATTTTATTTTTGTTCAATTTGAATTTATTGGATGTTTACCATTCCCTGAGTTCATTCATTGCAATATATGTTTTCTGTAACTCTACTTCCTGATTATCCGTTCTGGTTATCAATGAAGGATCATCTACGTATAGGTAGACTAACACGTAAGCCACATAGTCATTTATGTATACAACAAACAACAGAGATCCTAGTATAAACTTCTGTGGGACACTGCGTTTTATAGAAACTATACACAATCTAACAAATACGATCTCAAAAACGGGTCAACAGCCGCAGTGGCTAGGCGGCTGACTGTCCTTGTGGCAGGACGACAGGAGCCGGGTTTCAAATCTCTGGAGGGACGAGAGAGTTTAAATCCGGATCGACTTACCCTTCGCTATTGGGAGCAAAATAAATAACAGCGCGACAATATAAAAGGCGATATGATGCTGTCACAAAGCCATTTCAACACAAGTTGCACACACACAACTACACCACGAGAGTTGCAGTTACAGCAAGACAAGTAATACAGCTTACGGACTCATTGCAACTCAACACCCACAACACATAAAAAAAACAAGTTGACATCTTCGAGACAAGTACAATTCTAGCAGATGATAAGTATTTCCACGTCTACCACAGTAAAGAAATTTATCACACATTCTTCGTTATCCAATGCGCGTATTGTATTGATTACAATTAATATATGTATTTTTTGACCTTTATGTACTTATCTTTTAATTCCTGATTTATTTCCACTTAGAGGTCAATAAAACAATAAATAATTAAATACCAATTTATTCCATAACATATAATAATATGTTTTCGTTAAATAACTTCTTCGGTGGAAGAAATTGACATTTAATATGTGTCAAATTACTAATAATATAAATATAAATTGCCATGCCTATCAACAAAATTAATTAAAACAAAGAATTCATTGATATATCGAATTTTAATTATATTCACAAGTAATAATGAAAGAATAATGATTTAATACAACATTAGAAATTGCAATGATTTGAATTATTCGTATATCAATCTATTTTTTGTGAAGCTCTAACAATTCTGTTCAAGGACTAGGGAAAAACATGGTAAAAAAACCTAGTCAAGAGCTTAAAATTAATAAAATTCATGCGTGAATTAAATTATTGTAAATAACGCTTAAATTATCAATATCCGTTCTAAAATTTACCGCGTTTTCATCTTTCTTAATGTATATCATTTCGTAAATTAATCTTTTTTTATAATTATTTTCCTTTTTTAAAATTTTAGTGTTTTGAAAATCAAAATTATGTCGTCTATCTTTAGAGTGCTTAGATAAAGCAGTTTCAGCGGTGACGTTATGTGTAACAGTGTATTGATGGTTATAAATTCGTTTCTTTAAATATTGTTTGGTTTGTCCGATATAACATTTATTACAATCTTTGCAATCTAATTTATAAACGACATTACTTTGATTATCATGTTTAATGGGTGTTTTTAAATTTGTGAATAAATGTCTATTGTTGGTAGGTATGAAAGTTATGTGAATGTCTGATTTTTTTAATTCGTGTTTTATTGTGTCGCTTAAATTGTTTATATATGGTATAGTGTGGTATATGTTATTATTTGATTTTGTACCTGTGTTATATATTTTATTTATTCTTTTTGTGATTAATTTATTGTAAAACTCTTTAGGATAACTATTTTTTTCTAGTATTGTTTTTACTTTGCTTAAATTTTCTTTTCTAAAATCTGGGTGAGCTAATTTAATAGCCTGGTCTACTACACTGTTAATTACGCTTTTTTTAAAATTTACCGAAGTGTTTGAAAAATAGTTTAAATGCCTACTACTACTAGTGTCTTTAATGTACCAGTTTGTTTTTATTTGTGTGTTATCATGTAGTATCTTTACATTTAAAAAGTTTATAGAATTTTGATTTTCTCTTTCAAAAGTAAATTTTAACCTATCATGATATGTGTTAAATGTGTGTAGAACATGTTCAATTTTATCATTTGGTATGCAGCATATACAATCATCTACATACCGCTTATAAAATTGCACATGACAGTTTAGTTTGTCAAGTGAGACCTGCTCTAAGTCCTCCATTACTAAATTTGCTATAACAGCAGATAATGGAGAACCCATTGCTGTACCGAATATTTGTTTATATATTGTGTCATTGTACTGAAAATATGTAGAATTTAAGCAAAGTTTTGCAGCCAACATCAATTCATTTTTTGGTAAATTTGTATAATTTTGAATTAAATTCCATTTTTTGTTTATAATGTTTAATGCCAAATCTGTAGGAACATTTGTGAATAAAGATACAACGTCTAAACTGATAATTTCATGATTACACGGTACGGATTTTTTGTTAATGAAATTAACAAATTCCCACGAATTTTTTACATGATACTCTGTATTTCCTACAACATTACTGAGAATTTTGGATAAAAATTTTGATAAATTGTATGTTGGTGATTGTATACAATTTACATTTATATTTATATTATTAGTAATTTGACACATATTAAATGTCAATTTCTTCCACCGAAGAAGTTATTTAACGAAAACATATTATTATATGTTATGGAATAAATTGGTATTTAATTATTTATTGTTTTATTGACCTCTAAGTGGAAATAAATCAGGAATTAAAAGATATGTATTGATTACCTAAGTTAAACCAGTAACAGTTAATCAATTTTGGTAAAATCCATGATGACCATTTGTTATGCAGTCATTTTTGATTATAAAACTAATTAATCTACTTGGTATTACAGATTGAAATATTTTTAGAAACGCTGGCATAATAGATACAGGACTATAGTTTGCAAGATCAGTTGTACTCCCTTTTTTACGTATTGATAAAGAATCCATAATATTTCCGTTCTCTTATATTTTACCACTAAAATTACAATTTTTATATCTTTTCATCCCTTCGTTAATTACCAGGATTAAAGTAGCAAGAAATTGCGGTCATTGTATTTGTTTTGATACACAATTTCTATGAATTTGATAAATTTATAAAACATTAATTCATTACATCATATGCTGTTTGTATATTATATGAGTGCTTGCCGTTTTTCCTTGTCCATTTTTTGATTATTTTCCGTTTTGTATAATTCTGACGTATTTCATTCTGCAGTACCTACAGTTTTATATATTATTTTATTCCTGATACACAACAGGATATTTAATTGCATTTGAAATTGCTGCCAATGCATTCAGACTATTTTTTTAATTTTATATAGCACATTCCGATACTAGAGTTTCATTATTCTGAACGCTTATTTTTCTTTCAGAAAAGCATTAATCGCAAAATTTCTTCAGTTTGTTAAAGAATTATTCAAAAAACGTTCTGTCGGTACCTGGAGTTAGCTTTGCACACAAATTCTTATATATACTAATATGATTTCTTACATATTAAAATTTATTAGCGATATATTTTTTTCCTGAAAATCTGAAATGGGTCGAAAAACGCTTACGTTAGTACGCTAAGTGAAGCAAGAATCCTCAAAATCAGATTTCAGCTTCCACTAGATAGAAAGACGGTTTACACCTCTGTGTAAACCGTTATTTGAGCTATAATTGTGGCGCTGTCCTTTGTATTTTTCTAAAAACAGCCCTACTTGGTATAATTTTGTTAGATAGTATTCAATTAGACCTTCAGCTATCATTGTTTCATATGTTATGTAACATTTAATTGTTCTTCAATTGTAGCGACTATTTATATGTCGTCCTTAAAATTGCGGATATGCGCGTAATATCTGTAGTACAATCTAGAATAATAGCATAGTATTTGGTATTTACCCGAATATACTGCTTTTATGTTTCTTTCCTGAAGTAATGACTTCTGGCAATTATTTATTTCAAACTTAAAATGACATCAAATTTAACGATTGGTGTTAATGTATGAAACAACTCTTTGCGTTAGTATTTTTTGTCACCTCCAAATACAAAATTATGACAAACAAAAACAGCATCTCCTAAGAATATCTCTCCAGAGCTATTGTAATCTAATCTAAGTTTCAAGTCGAGGAGTTAATCGGGATTTTAAATGTTTCTTACAATCAATTATCTCAAATCAAATATAGGAAGTTTCAGTTAATAATTTTAGCACTTTTGTAAATAACATAGATAAAAATATCGAAAGCTAGTGTTTAGTCAAGCTTGACCAGGCAGAAATTGCAGGGAAACTAATTATTCTGCTAAGTATTTTAATGCAATATCATATGATTAAACTATGCAAGAGTTTAGTAGTGTGTATGCATACCAGTCTTAACTTAAAGACAAATATATTATTAATTGCAAGTATTCATTATTTACCTATTATCAAAAGAATTTATCCTGAAAAATGTATTTTTTTTTAATATGTGGTAGGTGCTTAGTTACAGTGACTCCGTAAGCTGTATTACTTGTCTGGCTATCACTGCAACTCTTGCGGTGTAGTTTAGTGTGTGTAAGTTGTGTTTAAATGGCTTTGTGTCAGCATCATATCGCCATCATATCACTTTGCTCCCAACAGCGAATGGCAAGTCGATCCGGGATTAAACTCTCTGAAAAAATGTCACCGTCCTCCAGAGAATTGAACCCCGGCACCTATCGTCCTCTCACAACAATAGTCAGCCGCCTAACCACTGCGGCCATCGACCCGTTTAAATCAAATATTTAATTTAGAAAACCTTAGTAAAATTTCCATACAATTTTAAAGTTTCAGCCTCCTCTTCGTAAAATAAAACAAATATAATCAAAGGTCCCCGGAAAATGTGATAGAATAACAATAATATACCAAATTAATCATTTAGGTAAAAAGAGGTAATATTCCATTGAACCAAAAGAAGATAGTGCACAACATTGTAAAAAAAGTGTAGGTAGACATATTTGCATACATTGTAAATTGTACGTTGAGAAGATTCCATTTCGAAGGTATATGTTTTACAGTTACTACCCTATAAAAATACTTTATCTTCTATTCCAATACATACATATTTGAGGTGGCAAAAATTACATACAAAGAGTGTATAGTTGTAAAACCGAACGTAATTGCACCTTATTTTGCGATTTGCCGAGATAAGTAAACAAACAAGGTTGCACAATAGAAATAAAATATAAACTCAGAAACGGATGCTTTTTAGACTTAAAATACGTAAAAGCAAATATTAACATTTAATAAAATTCAAAGTCGCATTTTACTTCGAACGCCACTGTAGTGCTTATTTCATAAAAGAAATAGACTGAAAAGTAATTACCTAGTGTATTTTTCATAGCTACAGTACCAAAAATGTACTGGACATCTACTTCATACAGTAGATTGTTTACGTTTCCAAAAATCTGTCAATTGATTATTAGTTTTCGGCACGTCTAGGCAATGACAAATTTCTTTACGGATTTACCTTTCAAACAATGCAAACTTGTACACACAACACCACCTATAAGTTACTTATCGTTCATTAGAACGTAATCCTTTTTAAGGTTTACAGACTATTCTATGAAACCAAGAAGTCTGGCGCCGATAGTTTTTCAGAATCGTATAGGATTAGCGCTGGAAGATCTTCTTAAGTCGGTCTCTTCAACCCTCTTAAAATAGGTGGCATAACAAAGACATTAAAGCTTACTTCATTCGGAATGTAGCTACCTATTACGTAAGCTGAAACATGAGAAATAATTGTCTTTTTTGAACTTTTACATTTCTATATTTAACCTTACCTAGACTGGTAATGAAATATTACTATTTTGAATAACTTTAATATAGTCACATAGCGTGCAACATAGAAGTACAAAACTAAAATGAATTATATCTCAAAAGTTCGTGCGCAGTCAACAATGTTTCTTTGATTTTATGTGTTGTTAGAAGCCGTAATGTCGTGCCTTCACAAATTTATAACCACCTTGTGGTGTTCATTTAGTAATTGATTTACATATTTATGTTTTTCTTATTAAAAGGCAGCAGCGTTTATTGAAAGTATTCAATCCATTACATTGTTAGAGAAAGACAAAACCGCAACGTCGAAGATCAAAGAAATAAAAACGCTAGTTTACTGTAACAGTGCAACACTAATAAACACACCAATTGCCTCCAATAATGTATCATCTAACATAAATAACATTTTTAACTATTTGAAAAACAAAATTTCTTATTTATTCGTCTGTGTCTTCACTATTACTATAGCTGCTTTCTATTTACCATAATTCTCATCTCACTTCAGTGCTGAAGTAAGAATCATGTGAGAATGAAGTGAGAAGTGAGATGAGGAAAAGTGAGAATTGTAGCAAATAAAAAGCAGCTTATATGTGTAACTGTATCTCATCAGTTGCCATATTGTTAACTACAATCAACTAAATCCTGTCTTTATTAAAAAAAAAATTGCATTGCCAACGTAATAAACTGAAGTAGTTTACGTTTTAAGTGTCGAATAGACCTTTTATGAAATAGGAGTAGTTTTTTTTTATGTTATAATTGTTATTCGTGGATTTTATGCTTTTACTTTAGTTTAGCTGAGATCTACGGAACTATAAGCTATCTTTAAGGTTTCTACGTAAAATGCTAACAAATTGGAGAGGAGCTCCGTTCTTTAAAAAGAAGTAATTAAAGTGTGAAATCCAGCAGCCGATAATAATTATTAGAAATCAGGATAGCATAGCGAATCAAGTTTACCACACCAATGAAGTTAAACGTTGATGGCAGAAAATACCATGCAAAACGTTGTTTTTTGTCGAATCTAGATTATAAATTCTAGTCTCGATGTATACGGCTTTATTGGCAATATCTACTAATCTACTAAACGCAAACATTTTTCAAGCTAACATTGTTACAGATATCACAGTGGATCAAACCACCTTTGTCCAAATCTTATTAATTTTGGAATAAACAAAAACTGATTTTATGTTTAATTATTAGTTTTCCTATAACTGCTCCTACTTCATCACAATGTCAGGAGACACGAAATTTATGTATCGCATTATTTTACTTGAAGAGGTCTAGAGTAAATAATAGTCGTCAAAATATTCCAAATAAAATGGAAATCCCGGGTATATGGCGTAAGCCCAGAAAGATGATGCAAAACGAAGACGAAGTTGAATAAATTGAAGAACAGATCAAAATTTATACAAGTATAAGTGTTTACTGAATCCTCTATATCATTTGAGGATGAAACAATTGCTATCTACTCTTACCACTTGGCTACAAGAGTCAATAGAAGGAAGACAAAAGGAAAAACACCGTCAAGAAAGTTCGAGATCGGTTGCTAGAAATCTAGTGGCCCTGATTTTTCGGAATTTTGAAAACGTACTTCTTATAATCTTCAAAGAAAGTAAGTCGGCGAGTCATCAAATTGCGACAGAATATTCGTGAGATCTGCTTTTACTACAAGACATGAAACGACGGAGGCTATAATACGGACATATTTTTAAGACAAAGAGAGAAAAGGGTTATAATAAATGCATTTCGTACAGTGAATTTGACGAAAAAAAACTTTGACGGTTCGAAAGATCTTAAACAGTTGCTGACAAGAAGCAGATCAAGGAAGTAGATTTAATGAAATCAGGAAAGTCAATCAAAGGAGTTAAATGAATCCATAAGACCGTTGTGGTTTATTCAATTAACTTACTGCCTCGATACATGTTGCACATATAAGTCAAGTTTTCATTCGATCATCTGTCACTGTATCTCACAATATAAAATAAGTGTTCTTTTGGCTTATTTAGTTCCAGTACTATTGACAACCATATAGATTTTTCATTTTCAAAAAAAGGTAGTACTAACAGTGCCAACCTTGGAACCAACAACTTAGGCGTTAAAATACTCAACTACACATTGAAAGCTTTCTGACACCAATTAAAAGATTCCTTCCTCCAGCATATATTCTACTTAATTCATTGGTTATTTATTATTTCGTATAATAGTATTAATATGTTTTGTTCTTTTTGATGTATTTATCCACGTTGAAAAGTGTTTATTTAATAAATCTCTAACATTTTTTGAAAGCCTGTTTGGCATATTCTACAGATATCTATTCTATCTTTAAAGAACTTTGACAGTATTATTATTCGAAACTTTCCGTTTTCTTTTTAATACAACTTTTTAGCCCTCATATGGTGTTTACGAACCTTCCATATAGCAGTCTTACCATGTGTCCAAACTGACTTTATCAAGGTTACTTCTGTACGATGTACTATGTTGATTAATAAACATCGATCTTTTGGCTGCTCGTCGGTTCTCGGGTTCTGTGCGGTATAGAAAGGTTGTGGTACTTGACGTTTCGATCATCTTGTCGTGATCTTCTTCAGAGTAATGGACTGGAAAAGTTTGTATGATACTTACGCTGTAGACCAGACTGTGATAGACTCATACGCGACCCCACTTCTTAGCGAATTTTCGTACCTCTTACCCCTTCCCGGCGTTATTTATCCTATTTCTCAAAACGACTGGTATGTACGTACATTAATGTGTTAAATAAATATATATATATATACAAGCGACATTCACTATTGCATGCAAAAATTCCTAATAAGTACATATACAGATCATTTAGATGGACTAAGGCCAGCTAGAAAAGATATAGATCTAGAGTGGGGCGGTTGTAAAACATATACGGAATTAAGGCAAGCGTGCTATTCCCTCTTCCTCACTGTAGTTTTGAAAGCGAAGCGAGGGCATACGCATACATGAGCGATCTACTTCCCACACTAGCCTAAGTACTACTACTAGGAAGATCGAAACTTATCACAGCGAGGAAGGGGGAATACGAATAGCACGCTTGCGTTAATTCCGTATGTTTTACAACCACCCCACCCTAGATCTATCTCTTTTCTAGCTGGCCTTAGTCTCTTTAAATGATCTGTATATGTACTTATTAGGAATTTTTGCATGCAATAGTGAATGGTGAGGGAATAATATTACTGATAGTAATTACACACAATTAATTAAGTTAAATTTGCAATTACATTGGCAGGGGCTCGTTTACCCATATTTTAACTATATTAAGAAACCATAATGCGTATGAAGTAGAACAATTATTATTAGATAACACAAAGAAACTTTATTAGTTTGTCTGGAACAGCATTACGAAATCAATCAACAATATGAAATAAATTGTTTTTATATTTGTGTCTGCTAGATTAAAACAGAACATTGCATTAAAAACAACTTAATCACATTCTTATTTCTTTATCGAAACGTCAATAATCTAACGGAAAATACTACATCAAACTACCACCAATTTAATAACGCTAAACGACCGAAACATTTGTAAATTAAAAGTCGCTTGAATTAGAAACGAAACAACCTATCAGCGGATAGTAGGAACGAACTAGACCTACACATTATATTAAAAAAATATGTATACATGACAAATTATAATCGCCGGCCGAGTTTATACCTCATTGAAGCTCACGTTCATGTAATTCAATATCAATTCGTTCCTAAGTACATGTGAAAATAACATTTCCCCTGATTGGGAAACCAGCATTCCCCAAGCGTACAATAATGATGCATAAATAATGCAATGATGACTTTCGACGAAGCGTAAACAGATAGGCGAGAATGTTAATAAATATTTTAAGCGGCTAATATTTTACACAAATTGCTGGTTACTTCAGGCACTAGAGAAAATTCAATTTAAATTTATTCGGTGGCTACTGTTTTGTTTTCACTCATTAAATTATAATCAATGATTAATATAACATTCATTTATGTTAATGTCGTTTTAAACTTATCTAAAACAAGCGAATGTGAAAATTATAGAAAATCATATCAGACACCATCTATAAACTTATCAGCAGTACTAATATTGGAGTAGTAAGCGTATCGATTTTAACCAGTATTTCATAGATGGCGCTTTAACCATTGACTAGCGATCAATAAGAAAAAATTTAAATCTGGATAATTATAAGTTTATACTTATAAAATAATGTTGTTTTAGTAAAGGGTAAATGATTTAAATTTTTACCAAACCCAAAAGTAATATTTATTATAAACGTTTTTGTAAGAACAGAAGTTAATCGGACACAATGCAATATTTTTATACTTTTATACTAGGTCTAACTGACTTTGATTGATATAAAATTAATATTAATACATTAGTCATTTATAGTAACTGAAGTATTTTAAAATGTAACTGTTGTGCAACTCCGAATCTTTGATTAGTATGATACTTTACAGACTAACAATAACACCCTACTATAAAAACAACCTATCGTTTTTAGTTACTGAATCCTCGAATTTCCTGAATCTTAACTGAATCTTCCAAAGCTTTGCACTATTTTACTATTGTAAATATCTGAAAATCTATAGACAAGATCACTTGAAATATATTATAGTGATTGATAATATTTTCGCAAAAAATGAAAAAGGAATATGGAATATTTAGTCATCCATTTTTTATAATTTCATTGTGGTAGTCTTAGCAACATATGAGGTATGAATTACATTTACATAGAATAATTTAATGCTGAAGACATAAAATACTTTAACTGTATTATTTTAAATAATGTGCTCGTTTATTTTTAGCCACAATTTAATGTGATCACAATAATTTTGCAATAAATAGCAAGTTGTATTAGCAGTTGTTATACAAATAATTATCCTCGGTTGTAGTGTAATATATCAAAAGCGTATTACTTTTAATTGTGCCTATAGGTGCTATAGTTAACTAGTGCCAGAACAATGATCTGATTTTAAATTGTGGTGTATTTTGACCCCATAAAAAGAAATATTAACGTATCTCCTTTAATAAAACTGAATAAATCTTTACCGTTATCTGCCCACCCAAAGTTGTTGGGCTGTAGACTGATTAGAATAAATTGTCATGTGGTAAAATTTTTAAGTTGCCATTTAATATTAAATCTTCTAGTTCGTTTGCAATATTTAAGGAACGTTATAAGGAATATTTAACGTATTTTTACTCATATGTTCATAAGCATCTGGAGTATATGTATGTTATTACTAATACCACATCTCTCTTTATTAGATATCTTAATACTATTTTCTTGCTTTTTTATTTCCATTTTATAATCACCGGACAATATCGATATCTTTAAATAACAATAAATATTATTATTATTATACGGTGCACGTAAGTGTGCCTTTAAACCTATGTCGCAATTATATATACAGAGTGTAACAATAGTGCGATATTCTTCCATATCTCCATTTTTATACAAAATAGAGCAAATATTTAAATACAAAAGTTTATTAGTTTTACGAAATTTATAATGTAAAATTATTCTACGATATACAGGATGTTTAATTTGCCCGTAACCATCAGTATCTTTACATTTTTAAATGGAACACCCTATATATGATCACATTTTTTAATTTCCTGAGGTATTTTAAGACAACTTTATACAGGATCATATTCAATTATTTTCATTAGTTTACAAGATATTGACATTTGTTTGAAAATTTTGACATTTTGCTCTCTTCAGAAAAATGCCATTATTTCGTGTAACATTATGAAACTTAACATAACGTTAAAAGCATCTCCTATGATGACAATAAACAGATGTAGACTTAAATACATTATACAGAGTGTGCTAGAAATCAGTGTCTTTTTGAAACAATTGAAATGTGAAAATCTTCATTTTTTCTCTAGGAATGTCCCTTCGTGACAAATAGATTGGCAGAGAAGGTCCAGTGCATTGGCCACCAAGGTCACCCGATTTGATCAAATCTGAGTTTTTTCTTTGGGGATACATAAAAGAGCAAGTTTACCCAACAGCCCCAACAACACGAGAGCGAAAGTTTCTTTTGAAGAGCACACCTACATAACAACGCACAGAAATGAGAAATAATTTGAAATATCTCTAAAACCATTAAGTTTAACTACATACATCCCTAAATCAAACTAATAGTGTTTCAATTTGAAGAAATGAAGATATTCGCATTTCAATTGTTTCAAAAAGACACTAATTTCTAGAATACTCTGTATAACGTATTTAAGTCTACATCTGTTTATTGTCATCATAGCAGATGCTTTTAACGTTATGTTAAGTTTCCGTTACCGAAGTAATGCCATTTTTTCTGAAGAGAGCAAAGTGTCAAAATTTTCAAATAAATGTCAATATCAATAATAACTAATGAAAATAATTGAAGATGATCCTGTGTAAAGTTGACTTAAAATTCCTGAGGCAATTCAAAAATGCGATCATATATAGGATGTTCTATTTAAAAAGGTAATGATACTGATGGTTATGAGCAAACTAAACACCCTGTATATCGTAGAATAATTTTACGTTATAAATTTTGTAAAACTAAACAACTTTTTGTATTTAAATATTTGCTGTATTGTGCATAAAAATAGAGATATTGAAGAATATCGCACTATTGTTACACACTGTATATCACAATTTATATTAAAATGTTTGTTTGCATACCCATTTCACACTATAATAGTATATTTTAAAAGAAATGAAGATTACGTCTCTTTTCCCAAAACTGAATGCCATATGTAGTACCAATAGCTAGCAGTAGCGAAGTGCACCATTTTGGTAGCATACTGGAGTTTGTTCAAATTAGTTTATGCTAGTTAGATTTCCTAAACAATATTTCATTTATGTATGGCAAACATAAGAGGGCCGAATATGAATCCCTGAAAGACATTCCGTTTTATTACTACTATTGTAGATCTACGGGATTCTATCTCGACATATTCTCTAAAAGGGCTGAAACAAATAAGTTTAGTAGCTAGTCAAGACAGAGACCAGTCTACTGTAATAGTGTCGATATAATAGAATTATACGTTCCACCCATATTTATCTTTATTATTCCCCGTTTTTTTTTCATAAATATAAATATAGCACGTCTTCCATAGTATCTATAGTAGTGTGGTCCATAGTTCCAAATGTCCGGCTTAAATCAACCAGTTAGTCGACTAAGCTCTTCATAATTCATAACAGCTAGTACTGCATAGATTAGGTACATACATCAATGAAACGAGTACAGATCGATTTATCTTAACGAAATCCATGTTAAGTTTGATGGTTTTGTTTTTACTTAGAAAACTAATTAATCAAGTCGCAATACCGATTAAAATATTTTCCAACATTTTGGTAGATATTGACTTACAGTTAAACATGGCACATGCGGGCCACACACATAGGCAGGACATGCTTCGAGCGTTATCTGGTTTACGGTCGGCGACAGCATGGCTAACTGGCCGAAGAATATAGCAACATTGAATTGCAAATTAGTATGTAATCGAGTAGTATATTATATTAGGATCAGTAGGCACACTTAACCGTCCAATGGTGAATATAGTGCGTAAATTTTTTCTTGTAATTTAAATTAAATGCAACATTATATTATAATTTGTACGCAGCTGGTATGTGCCCGGAATTGACCAAGTTTACTTATAGTTTTCAGGATCAGGGGTACTTCCTTTTAAGATACGGACAATATCTTAATTCATCAAGAAATATTCCATCAATAAAGCAATAACTTACATTAGTAATTAATAGTAGCTTCACAATGCTTCGTAAAATTATATGAAAGAGTGTAGTGGAGCACCATCCATGTTGATATTTCGTGCTCTTGAATTTGAATTTTGAAATTAGATATGGTTAAATGAATGCGGCATTGCAGAAATTAGTATTAGATTTTAATATAGGCATTTGATATTTCGGAATATTATGTTACTATTACCTAAGGGTTCAGTTGTAAAGAGGAAGCAGCAAGTGACGCCGCATCTTAACTGCCTCTTAAGATTTCCTTTTATTTTTATTTACTATTTTAGTTTTTTTATATATGTATGTATGGATATATGGAACTAAAGACATTTATTATTATTATTATTATATTTTTATCTTGATATAAGTTACTTGAACAAAGCTGCATGAATTTTCGATCATTTGATTTGTTCTTATAAATGTCACCTGTGGACCTGATGAGGGCTGCAAAAATGTAATTTTTCATAGGTTTAAAAATGACATAACATTGCTGCTTTCAGTACCATCAGCCTTAGAGTTCGTTCCTATTAATTGACTAATTTGTGTCCATGTGAGTTTCTGTTTATTTTGAGATTTTTCAATAACTATTGCAGATTTCTTTTATCTCAATGCAATTTTATATAGTTTTAGGTTTATAATACCCCTCATTACTAAAGAAAGTATCTTGCCAACAACAAGAAGCAAGTTGATAGTTATAATTTTTATTTTTTATAGTAAAAATTTAAAATTTCAATATTTTCAATGTACTAAGTTAGCTAACCAGGCCATTACGGTTGGTATTTTTTATGTTTTATTGTAATTTTAACGACGGATAGGTATAAAATTTATATACACTGTGTCCAAGATAAGAATGAACTGCATGGCGCTCTCGGAAACGGTAAGAGATACAAAATTGCTTAAATTGGCGAAAAGTTGCGCATTTTTGTGACCTTTTACATGGCGTTTATTTAATTCAATTAAGTTGTTTCGTGTTTTTTTTTTGAGACTTTATTTTTAGGAAAACGTGCAGCAAATAACAAACAACAATTTTTTAAAAACAATAATATTCGGTATAATTTAAATGGTTTTTTTTCTGACTTTTCCTAAATATCTCAAAAACGAAACAACTTAATTGAATTCAAAAACGAAACAACTTAGTTGAATTAAATAAACGCCATATAAAAGGTCACTAAAATGCGCAACTTTTCGCCAATTTAAGCAACTTTGTATCTCTTACCGTTCCCGAGATCCCCATACAGTTCATTCTTATCTTGGACACAGTGTATTTATAGTGTTTATTTCAAACATATCTACCACAAGCGTAGAAGAGAATTCAGTAATTTTATTTGTATAGTAATCGCCATAGCATATATGTACAGATAACGTCAGCGGTATATAAACATCAATAAGTTGTACGAGAATAGTTATCACTACTTAGAATGGAATTGATTAAGCTATATACAAATAAACACAGCTTTTTTAAACGACTACGTAGTAGTGATTATACCTGTATATCATCTAATAGAAATACTTATTTAAATCTATCGTTCGTATGAACTAAAATTCGAAATAGAATAAAATTTAACGTTACCATTGTATTCTATCACGTACGAAATTATATATTACTCTCTAAATTGCAGCATGTATCAAAAACGAAGTAGAAAAGTTAAAAGTCGTCGAAAGAGATGTAATACATGACAGCATGCTGCGAGAACAAAAAAGAATGGAAAAAGAAGGTAGAGGAGTACAATTTACCCTCTCTCTTTTTCTCTGTCCTCGAGCAACGGGCGCACTGAAAATGTATCAATTAAATCCATTAAACGTTGATAATGAGATCTGAGCAAAAGAGATTGGCAATAATAATGGTAATTTAGTGGGGTAAATAAGAGGAAACAGCCTAAACGATTCGAAGGGGTATCGTTCGACCTCCCCTTTACAGTACTCTCTGTGCTGCTTCTATCCCTGTGTCCCACGCTCTCTCTTGTGTAGTACAAAAACGTATTAGTGTAATCTGATACATGTGTCATACGTGTTCTCGCAAATGAGAAACTATTTACTATTTTATTTGTATGGATCTGTGTGCGTGTACGCGCACACGGGTCTTTTACCTTCAAAAGGATAGTACTAGTGCTATTATTTTTCAAAAGAATAGACGCTCATAACAACGACAATTAATCTTTAGTAGCAATTTAAGCTTTGGAAATAAAAGCAAACATCAGCGTATCCAAAAGTACGTTTATCACAGCAGTTTTGTTATTAATTGAGAATACGTAACTTACTATCATGAAACTTTGTTGCTGACAGAAAGGCGCAGGGTCATAAAGCCATTGCAAAATCTTAAAAAACGTTGTGTTGCAATTGGATTCAAATATTTGCACATTTGTTTCAATTTTGAAAGGTACAAATTTAGAAAAACTGTTTGTGTAATATTACGTAATTTACCAATACAAAAAGAGTAGATAAGAAAACCGCGGACACAACAAAATCTCTATTCTACTGATATAAGTCTACGAGATTTGCGTTATTCCTGTTAATTATTACACAAATTGGTGTGGATAGTCTTTCAATTTATTTTATAAAGTATCTCGGACAATAGCTGTTCGTGAACTTAGAATATTGCAACGTCATGGAATTTTAGGCGAAGCAAAAAAATTCTTATAATACTATTCATGAACGAACGAATGAATGCAGCAAATAGAGATAAGGTTCTGCCATTTTATAATTAAATATTGGTTAAAGCAGGATTTCGGACGCAGGTTCTAAAATTATTGATATTCCTGTAAAACTTATTTACATAGCAAATTTCTGAAATTAATTTGGCATCTGTGGATATAGGCACTGATATTCCTCTAAAATATTAGCAGGTGATTAGCGTTGATGATACTACAATAGATACAGGAACAAAATTAGATTCCATCCTATTTGTTGATAAATGTTTGTCAATTCAAAAACGAGCCTGCACACAATCTACAGCTATAAAGCTCATTGTTACCGTCTCTTGAGGACAAGCAAAAATTATACCGGTTTCATGCATTTCAAATAGCATTACAACAGCTGTTTATTATAATACGTTACCGCTATCACCTTTGGTTTGAACCACCGACCTTATACATATATGTAGTTTGAATTTACTTCTGTCTGACACTTTTTTTTTGTAGAAAAGTTCAAATTCTCATATACCCATTTCCTATTTTTGAGATGTACATACATATATATATCCTAAACTATCGCTATCCTCTCTTATTTTCCCCTCCATTGGAATACTGTATCTTTATTTCAAAATTAAATCTAAATACGAATTTTTACATTTGTAACCTGTTGTTGGGCTTTCTTTATTACCAAAAAGTAGTCGACGAATGATTTCGTATACCAGCGTGCTCATCATATTTCTTAAAAAGCTGCCTCAGAGGAAATATTCCCGTTTGCAAATAATCAATTTATGCTGCTTTTGACACCCACAATGCGTGGTGTATAACATACTAACTGTACAAGTAATTTTTATTATTTAATAATTTCAATTTCACATTTATATGTGAATATGTGTGTATCATATTAATCTACTGCTTCTATGGCTAATATATATGTACTCGGTGGTCAACTAAGAATGTCGCTCGGCCATATCTCAGGAACGGTTTATAGTACAGCTTTGGGAAAAAAATATTATTGACTAAAGTGACCTCGGGAAACATTTGGAAATTATTTAGAAAAGCGTAGGCTGACCGCTAGAGGGCGTAACTGATCACCAAAAACTTTAATTCTTATTTTACGCAAAATGTACTTAATTAAAACTTAAATTAACTTAAGGTTTTCAGAATTCATAGAATTTACATATTTAAATGTCTTTAACGTCCTCTAGCGGTAATGGACGAAGCAATATTAAGCAGTTTGAATCACGAAACATAGGCCAATGAAAATCCTTTCTAATAAGACCAAATTCGCTAAATTCCGTTGACGGGAAGTAGAATAATTTAAATTTATAGAAGAAATTTTTACCATGCACACGTTTCTGAAGATGTCTTCGGATTGGTAAAAGATAGGGAGACTCGGTTTTCGCCGATTTGTTGGTAATTTGACCTACTTTTTTAATTTGTTGTCAAAAATGTATGTTTCCATTTACTATTTTCGAGAAAAAACAAAGTTCCCGAAAAAGTTTAAACAGCGCCCTCTAGCATGCACGTCACTCATTAGATCGGTTCCAATTTGTAAGCATTAGATTGGGAGATTAATACTGTTTTCAACGAGACTAAGTTTGCAAAATTCGCTTCAACGGAACCGAAGTTATAAACATTCCTCAATACAAAGTTTCCCCTCCGCCACTCCCCTTAATTGACAAAATACAAAAAAGTTGTCCGATGTAAAAGATGCAAAATTTTCAGTAGATTCCGATTTTCATATTTATGATAGACCTTAAGCTGGTAAATTTTGCGTAAAATAAGAATTAAAATCCTACACTTTTTTAAATAATCTCCAGATCTTTCCCGGGGTCACTTTAGTCAGTCATATTTTTTTCCCAAAGTTGTACTGTAAACCGTTCCTGGGATTATGGCCGAGGGATATTCTTAGTTGACCAGCCTGTACATCCAAACTGTCTACAATCTACTTTGCCGCAAATAACTTACCGACTAACAGCGAAAAAAATTTTAAAGTATGTTGCTAGAAAGTACTAATCATAGTATATTATTGAAACCAAATGTATAAATTTATATTAGAATATTTCTAGATTAGTATAATTTTGTTTAAGTAAAATTGAAAGTTGCATGACTGGTAAAGAGTAACAGTCACATATGTACGTAACAGCAGGTTGGCATAACTTATTTGTAAACATGGCCTATACTTACCACATCCAATGTAGGAGATATTTCAAGCGTTATCGGGTTTGCGAAGAATAACAACCTTGAGTTGCAAATTAGTTCGCAGTCGTGTCCTATATTAATATGCCAGGATCGGTGAGATCACTTAACCGTCCAATGGTGCATACAGTGCGTTTTTTTTTTATAATTTGAATTAAATGCTAAATTGCATGCGTAAGCCACTGGTATGGACAGCAAATTGGCCAAGTTTACTTATTTGGTAGGTTGTGTGGTGTACACAGTTCGAAAATAGAGCCGTGTAAAGTGTCTAGTATTACTGGTAAATATTTTAGAGTAGAAAATGTAGAGTAGATACATATTTTAAATTGCCTCTAATAGTAATTTCACACTAAATCGAGCAGTAAAGGATAGCAAGCAGAAATTTATTCACATCAGAGAAATTTGTCGCGCACTAATCTAACACACTTATTGATAGGTGCTGTATTTTGAATCTTTAATTTTACAAAAGTTGAAAGCGAAATATTGAAATAATTTTGTGTAACTGTTATCAGCGCCAAATATTCACACAACGTAAATGAAGTATTTTGGTTTATAAGGTGTTGTAATTTGTTAGCTCTGCACTATTGTTAATTCATATAGATTTTTTTTTAGTTTAGTTCATTTTGTGCAAAAGTTATAGCAATTTTGACTGAAAGTCTACTATTCACAAAAATGTAGCGCAATAATATATTCATTATTGCCGAAGTACTAGCTCGATCGAAATATTGACCTCCACAGACGTACAACAGTTGTCAGTGAGCGTTCGTAGCGGTTTGAAACAACGCTGGCCTGGCGCTCTTGCCACAACTATTATCAAACTGCTAACGTTTGTTGTTTTGCTGTATTACAGCTCAGGACGTCAATTAATGGTATATACAAAAAACACTTCTACATTACGTAGAAAAAATTTGTTACATTTTACTGTAATAAATAATTTACCAATTAAGAGTTTGTAGCCAATAAACTGTTATATTATTATATTGTACACACAGTGTTTATTATACCATTTAAAAGCAAAATAAAAATGTATGAGAATAAGAAAAGAGTATACGTGTAATGAATTCGACAAAAGATTAACTAATAATAGACAACCAACTAAATTCGAACAGCAAAGATAAACACGATTTCAAAAAATATAAACCTCGAGATCAATGTAAACGTAATAAGTCGCCCATAATGCCATTGTCCATGGATTTCTGCAGGCGATTACCATATGAGTTGAAGCGACGGCAGCGTCCCCCTTGCTGCAGGCGGTGATAACTCACACTATGGAATATATTGGTTTCTGATTCACTTCTATCGTTACAAGATCAACATCTCACTTGTTATTACATATTACATGTTTATAGTTTAAGATACAGACACAACAATCCATCTCTGTCGTTTCAAGTAAAATAACAAAGTAAACAATATGTATTAAAGTATTTACTAATACTGATATACAGTACTGCGCAAAAATCTTACTACTATTTTAATTAAATAGCCACTACAATTGATAATACTTAAAACCAAGGTATTACAAACATAGCCCATCAATTCCAAAGATTTTATATTGTCTTGCACTTACGCTTGAAGTTAACGGTGTATTGACATGCACACAGTGCTCTACTTTTCACTGATCGCGCTAAATCTTACGGCTCAAATTGTTCTAGATCTTATGGTCTTCTTGCTTTCTATTAATAAATTCGGACTGTATATTTGATGTAATTGTTTTGTTTCCAGATACACTTTAGTGAATGGTTTCAAATTGCTATATAGTTATAGCTTTGGCAGCGATGTGTTTGGCCCATCTACCCATAGCTCGTGTTCCCATTACGATTCCCATTTCTGAGTGAAACCTATTGAAGAACAAGAAAGCTACAAGATGTGAGACAAACTATTATTTTAAACAAAATAACTTTATTGCATATTTTGAATTTGGTTAATCGTTTAATGTGTTTTTTGTTTGTTTCAATAGTATGTGTTTCCCCCATGAGCGGTTACGGCTACAGTCATTCGTCGATTCATGGTTGGGATGAGATCATTGATCAGAGCTTGAGGCACAGATTGCCTCAAGATCTGACCGATTCCTCAACTCTTGTATCTCCTCTCTTTTCAACAGCAGGAATTATTGAACTAAAGCTTCTGCGTAGCGTGTCCCATACATGTTCAATAGGATTTAAATCAGGGGAATGCGCTGGCCGATTTATTTTCGTTATATCCACTTGGTTTAAAAAGTCAGTTACACAATCAATTACCATAAACTTCGTGTATGTCTTCACACACGCCCCGTTTCATACAATCGTATCTGAACCTCAATCAAAAGTAGTAGTAACATTAAATGGACTATATTTTCAGTCTCGTTAGCATCGATGCAATTTTTCCCAACCGTCAATTGATCTTATACAAGAACGGCTCTCGCCAGTATACCTCACAGATCATCGTTTCAATTTTGATGTTCGCGACCAAATTATAATCGTACCATACGATCATGTCACTGGAATCTTGTCTTGAAATATATGACTTCAGATCAACATCTTTAATTCTTTTTCCGTAACGAATTTATTACGTAACAACAACTTAATTGTTATATACAAACAATACTTGTTTGAAATGTAAGACACGACACACAGGTTTGGAGTCTTGACAACAAAAACTTCAATTGTTTAGTTGAGCATTATAAGCTATTCTATTCTATAGAAAGGTATAAAATGTTTATTTTTGATATTATAATATAAAGTCAAGTTAACTCCTCTTTGTCAGAATATCGATAACAAGCATAATAGAGAAAATTGTACCTATACTGAAATATCCAAAGAGCTGTCAAATTTAATTAATTTTTATATCTGTCAGATATACATATGTATAGTGAATATAAGTAAACTTGTATCATAATGAAAATCTGTATCGTAATGGGCATCATTAAAGTACAGGTTCAGCATATCTACTAATAGGTACAATTAAAGTATGGGAGTATAAAAAGAATATTATTGCAAATAAACAGCACAAACATTTCCAAATACATTAAATATCAACATTTTCATTAAACCGAAAACAAGAAATATATTATAACAACAAATTTAATATATTCCCTAAGTAAATACCCGTAATATGTAAGTTGTTCCGCTTCGTACATAGGCAAACAACGCATAATCTCGCAGATTGATGCATGTATAGATCTTTCATGTCCTTAGAGCAGACTATTTACTTTAGGAGTTCTGACTTTCTGAAGTCTGATTTGGTTTAATGTATGTTTACCAACTCTAACTCAATCACTTTGTCGATGATAATTTCCAGCAACTACCGAAACTGTTAATCTATATGCGATCAGAACTTCCCCAATAGCTGTCGCGCAAATATTGAATTATTATTCGCTTGTCTATGTTATATAAAGAGGTATTAGATCCGAATTTAATATTGGTAAGTACAGTTTTAATTATTCCTGATTTTATGATTGCTTTAAAAAAATAAAATAATTAAATGGTAAATACCTACAAGTCGATAATAATACTTGAAAAACAAAATATAATACAAAAATCTTTCCAAACATACAAGGAAATGAGTCCACTTGTACCTACATAATAAAATGAATTAATTAATTACAAAGTTTTGTTGGCATAACTTTTGTCTCTGTTATGAGGGCTTCCGGGTTTTGACGCGGTCAAAACCCGGAAGCCCTCATAACAGAGACTCAGACCGTGGAAGCCTTCGATATCATATAACTTTTGTCTATTATGCATACCAAATTTATATTGAAGAAATACTCAACAAAACAAAAAATACGTCTGATAAATAAGAAAGAATACCAAACACTCAACATAAAGACGATCACAATACTAAATTTAAACCCAGCAACAATATAAAATGATCTTATGTTTCTTTTTATAATTTTTTTAAATCCACTACATTTTTGAAGGCTCTACTACTTTATCTTTAGGACAACCGATACATAGAAAGACTACATAAAAATGTTTCAAAACAGTAAATCACTCTGAAATTTAGTTATTTGAAGATTTTTCTCAAAGAGATATAACGACAAATATTGCATATCATCTCGAATAAACGTGGATTCTTCCAAACTATAATTAAATTTCGTGATTAATTTGATTATAAAATGCCAATCACATTACACTTAACTGCACCTCTTATCCGGGAATCCAAAGGAATGTAACGAAGTACACTGATTTTAAAGTAATCTGACAACCTAAACGTTAATATTATAGTATTTGGTATCAAAAATACAGAAAATGTGATCAGTATACCAAATCGTGAGATATATTCGCCGTTATTTACTAAACGAAAGGAAAGTTTTAACTAAGAAGGGTAACTCCTTATCCATCACCTTCCATTCTAATTGTTCATAGAAGTTCCCGTTAAAGTGCCAAATGTTCTGCTAGAAAGGTAAAAAAGAACAACCCGTATAAATAATGTGATACTTAAAGCCATTAAGTATTTATTATTACGTGCAATAATAACAAACAACTTATGCTTACATGTTTGAAATCTCAATAGAAACGGGTCGATAGCCGCAGTGGTTAGGCGGACTATCGTTGTGACGGAACAATAGGAGCCGGGTTTCAGTTCTCCGAAAAGACGGTGACATTTTTCTCGGAGAATTGAAATCCGGATCGACTTACCATTCGCTGTTGAGAGCAAAGTGATTAACAGCGCGGCATTATAAAAGGCGGTATGATGCTGTTACAAGGCTATTTGAACACAATTATACATACACACACAAAAACTACACCGCGAGAACTGTAGCCATACAAGCGATACAGCCTACTGAGTCACTGCAACTAAGCGCCCACCACACTCAAAAAAGGAGCTATGATAAGCTTTAAATGGGCGAATACGTTCATTCAATACCAACTGTGTCAATTCACGCTGTTAAAACAAAAATTAGGACTAGGTATACGCTAGATCTTTGATATCGACACTTTCTAATGAATTTCAAAATATTGATTTTTCCATTTTTAGGAGGCGTAATATAAAAATCAAAAAAGACGTCAACATAATGACTATACTAATATACATAGGTATTTATATAATATAAAACATAATAAGCGCTTTTAATATTCATAAAATTGTAGTAAATTTTTCTTGAAAATATTCTTTCTTATATATCGCAAAATTCCGCAAAACATTAACTTATGTTCTATGATAGAACACCCCGTATACATATTGTGATCCGTTCTAATGATACAAATATTGCGATTCACAATAAAGTCCATAATAACCAGCTCAAAACCTTTTACTAAATGGTATATGGGGGAACGATACGAAGGGAGAGGGGGATAAAAACCCCAACGAGAGGGAAAGAGAGAGAAGAACGTTTCATTGAAAGAAGAAGAACTCGTCCAATTTTAGCGACTTACAGTTCATTGCGACTCAATTGTCCCCGGACTCTCTCTTTTTCAAATCGGTCGCATTTGCAACGAGCGCAGGTCCTTAAAGTTGTTCTCCCAAGTTCTCTCACTCGCTGTTGCTAGTTCTCTATTTACTCGTACTCCATGTCAAGTTAAATGGTTACAAAAGGTGTTTATTGCGTCTATTTTTATATAGGTAGAGATTTGTATACATACAAGTAGAATGCATGATGGACATATCATTCGTAATAATAATGACTGTTATTATTAAACCTTGCACCTAGCACCTATAGTAATACTTTTTAATTGCAGTTAATAAACATGTTTCCAGCATTACCATTATTATTTAGATTATTGTTTACAACATAAAAATATTTTTTAATCTCAGATATATTTTCACCAAGACAACTAGAATTAGGTAATAATCAAATAAAAAATACTTTAATAATTAAAAACCAATAAAATAAATAGATTTTTAATTCATTAGTCTTTTATTTGACCTACAAGTGGAAATATGTCTGGAATTAAAGATAAGTACTTATAGATCATAATGAGAGATTGAACTAAGGAAAGAAAAGCAAAAGATTGCGTTAAATTTAAGTATTTTGTCATTCAACAATTAAGGAAGCATAGAAGGCCTTGAAAATTTTCTGCAATTATGTATATATCTCAAAAATAAATAATACATTCCATTTTTCAAAAAATTATGAATTCAAAGGAGGCAATAAAATCGAGTTCGGTCTGTATCTATCAACATACTTTACCATTAAAATGCTGACATTTATTATAGTATAGGAGCTAGCAACGTTTTTGAGAGAGCATTTCAGGTCAGCTGATTTTTTGATATGTTGTCCTTATTGCTCCTTGGGTTAGAGTCTGAGCCGTCTGGCTGGCGGTAGCGGTTGCTTATATTAGTGCGCAGCCTACCTGTACAGGTAATAATCCTAGATTTTAAAAGAATGTTAAGAAGTGTAATTTTTAATTTTGTCACTTTGGATAGGTTTGCCTGACATAAATTTTTTATTGCCAGACATTTTTATCGTTGCTAATTATATGCCATACGCGAATTTTCTTTGTTTTTTAATAAAATATTCAAAGTATTTTTTTTTATGTCTGGTATTTATATATTATCTTATTTACGGATAAATAAATCTAAAATTAATTTGCCAGACGTTAATTCAATTGTTTAACTTTAAATAAACACGATAAAGTGTGGCAGTATGATGCTAGTAATCAAAGAGAGACAGATGCAGAATCTATTGCCGAGAATGAGACAGAAAACAATCACAAAGGTACATTACTTATTCTTGCTTTAGTGAGTACAAATTTCGATATATAAATATTTTAACAGAAAAAAACTAAAATTAAAATAAAACTAAATTAGAAAGGAGAGAATGAAAGGTACATCATTGAAGTTCAAAAAATTACATTTTTAATAAAAAAATTCGCGTACGGCATATAATTAGCAACGATAAAAATGTCTGGCAATAAAAAAATTATGTCAGGCAAACCTATCCAAAGTGACAAAATTAAAAATTACACTTCTTAACATTCTTTTAAAATCTAGGATTATTACCTGTACAGGTAGGCTGCGCACTAATATAAGCAACCGCTACCGCCAGCCAGACGGGTCAGACTCTAACCCGAGGAGCAATAAGGACAACATATCAAAAAATCAGCTGACCTGAAATTCTTGTTTTTTAAACGTTGCTAGCTCCCGTACTATTAGGCCTACAAGCAAACCCTCATCTAAAGACCTACTGAGTAAAGACAGGAAGACTGTCAAAATAATAGTTGGTCTGATGACCGGTCATTGCAGACTGAATAGGCATATGTTTAACTGGCAGACAATGCAGATTCTGTCAAGAGGAAGAAGAAACCCCAATTCATGTTTTGTGCTACTTTGACGGCCTAGCGAGGACAAGGTTTCTAGCAATGGGCGTAGAGAACCCCTCAGCTAACGGCTACATAAAAGAGCCGCTCTCAAAAGTGATAAGTCTGATTAAGAAGGCGAAACTAGAGAGCGTTCTCTAAGGTAAAGGGGATCACAAAAGACCTGTAAAGGTCGCGGTGAAACAGGCTCGCATGCCACCCCACTCCTAACCTAACCTAACCTAAACCCTCATCTGCTATCCCTTGAGCAGGGTGGAACTGACCCCAAAAATCTTAAATGGAAAGGGGGGTTGAGTTGTACCTGGATTCAAAGCTCTTTCGATTCTCTTTAAAATGATACCTAGTTTATGGCATTACATTTCATTATGATGCTCGAAAATTAACTTTTATTTCTGTTATTAGAAGAAGCGATTTACAGTATCAAAGAGATAACAAACTTACATGTATTAGTCAAGTAGATGTTGAAAGTGCTGCCCACCAACTTCCATCCAGTGGTACAGGTTGTCTTCAAAACGGTTTCTCACATTTTGAAACATATCTGGTGTTATGAGATGACATTCATTTGTAATCCCCTCCCGTAAATCTTGTAAATAAGTTGGTGGAGTTTTAAATGTCCCCACAAAAAAGTCTAATGGTGACAAATCTGGCGATCTTGGTGGTCACTCGATAAAACCTCGCCTACCAATCCACCTTTCCGGAAATTCTCGGTTTAAATAGTCCCGTACAGAGCGTGCATAATGAGGCGAAGCGCCATCCTGTTGAAACATAAAACGTTTTTCCAAATAGCGTTTATGGTTTTCCACTATTTCAGTTAAGGCAAGATTGATTGCAGTTTCTAATAGTTCTAAGTACATTTCTCTAGTTAATGCGCCAGATAGAAAAAAGGGACCAACTACGTGGTCACCGAAGGTGCCAACCCAAACGTTTAACTCTTCTAGATGCTGCGTGTGCGTCTCATGAAGAATTTTAGGATTTGTATCCGCCCAGTAGCGGCAATTATGACGATTTACATTGACGAAGAAAGAACATTCGTCAGAAAAGCAGATATTAAATAACAAATGTCGGTCTTGATCTACCCATGCGCTTACCGTCTCGCAGAATTCACAATCATCTTCGTTAAGCTCTTGGACTAATCGTATTTTGTAGGGATAGAATTTGTGTTTTTTCAAAATTCTTTGTATGTTAGTTCCATTAACCCCTAAACAACAGCCAGTTTTATTGTATCCAGTGTTGCATCTTAAATGACATGACCTAGAACAGCCACTTCCACTACTTCGTTGACTACTGGATTTGCAATATCTCGCTTTTTGTTAGCTACCGATCCAGTTTCTCTAAATTTATGCACCAATTCCAGGACATACTTTCGATTGACATGTTTGTCAAGATGCCGCTGATTAAAAATGTCAGCTGTTCTGAATGCAGATTCATGATTTGCAAAGAATATTGAAATCAGCTCCACTCTTTCGGCTATAGAGTAAACCATTTTTATGCACGAACGAAATACAAAATACGGAAAAAATAACACTATAAACCTCGTATTAATTAAGAATTGCAACCACCGCTATTTATCGTCTGACTTAATACTAAATAACTAACACAACACATGTGTAGTTTTGCATTTTTTTCTTTATATACAACACCTAGATCGACAAAATATACAATTTTTTTACAAAATGCAAGAGGGACAAATACTTTACAAATTCAATTTCTTGTATCTGAAAATAAACAGTTTTTATCTACTCCTATTAAATAATGTATTCATTATTCAGTTGCTTTTGAACAAGTAATGGCACCCATAAACAATTAGCGTGATTTATAGCAGTGAGTTATTATAACTCACGCTAAATTCTACAATCTGATTCGTCGAAATGAAACAGTCTACTACCATCTTTGAGGGAAGTAACGTTATTTGTCAACTCTAAATTAGATCACGTGTCAATTTTAACTTGACACTTTCAATATGCGACACAATTTTTGAAATTAGGTGAAATGTCATTTTTACAGTTTCAATATGCGACACAAAAAAAGTTTTCTTGGAACTTGTACCTTCGTTTTAATTGTTATAGTCGTAGATGAAGTATAGTATTCAACTCGCGGTAATGGTAATAACTCACTTGATGAATTACAGCACTCGGCTATCGCCTCGTGCTGCAAACCTCATCTGCGTGAGTTATTACCTACATTACCGCTCGTTGAATAATATACTATTATCTTAATAAAAAACCTGGACCGTGTCATGTTGAGTTGGAAGCCTACGCTTTGAGTTTTTATCTTAATTTAGCACTTCCAACATCTACTTGACTAATACATGTACGTTTGTTATCCCTTTGATACTGTAAATCGCTTCTTCTAATAACAGAAATAAAAGTTAATTTTTGAGCATCATAATGAAATGTAATGCCATAAACTAGGTATTGTAAAGAGAATCGAAAGACCTTTCAATCGAGATTCAACTCAACCTCCCTTTACATTTAAGATTGTTGGGGGCAGTTCCACCTTGCTCAAGGGATTGCAGATGAGGGTTTGCTTGTACGCCTAATAAATGTCCCTCTCAAAAATAAAGTTGACATGTATGAGCATTTTATTTTTATATGACACTAAATGCCCAAAATCAATGCCGTTTCGTTTTCGAATGGCCACCCTGTGTATTGGAACGAGCAAAGCTATGAAATCCGGCATCCTGTAAATGTGAGTGGACAAAGCTGCGGTTTCAGATACTAAAACAAATAATTAATACAAAAAACTAGAAAGTAGAAAGGAGAAATTATTTTTTGCAATATCATCAAAATACAGGTACCTAATTGTTTTAAAGAGTAACAACCAAAGCGGTCGATAATACGTTGTTAACTATTAGAATAAACATCGGAAACCATTGTCAAATTAGAATAAGAAGACTGATAAACCTGTTTTCCAAATGATAAAAACTGTTCTTCTAAACTGCAATTCCAACATATTACACGATGAATAGTTCAAGTTTAGGAAGTTCAACTGTCTACGGAATTCCAAATTCTCAAGAGATTGAAAGGCGCGAGTCCACGAAGACAATGTGATGATTTCGAGTGCTTTTGTCTCTACCTGACGCTCCGATCTGCTTTACAAAACGCATCCGTTAGGGATTAATTGCATTCTCATGAAATCCTACTTCTCGAACTAGTGTCTTACTATTAAGATGGATGCTTGGTTGTCCATCTTCAAGTCCGTTCTTACGGGAGTCTCGCATGGTTTTCTCCTTGAAGCAATGCCTTTTCTTTCACTCTGATCTGACGCTTTTATCTGCAGCAAACTTCAACAAGCAGTGGACAAGCTTTTCTCTGGTCTACCAAATAGTGTCTGGCTATAAACCATGAGAAGTGCATAACAATCAGATCCTCGAAAGAAAAATGTCACTCCAGAGACAAACCAGTTTATACAACAGAAATAAAATAATTCACCCCGAAACGGAGGCTCCATATTTTCTCTGGACGCCGGGAAACTTCGTACTTTTACATGTGTAGCTGGCTCTCATTTCTGTATTATAAGTGTAATCTGAGTACATTGAGCTAGTATACTAAGGAGATGCTATGAAGCATATTTCCTGTATGTTCAAAACGGCGCACTGGGCGGGGCTTAAATGGTGTACCAATATGGCTGCCTCACCAGGTCCGGACTACTGAAAATTGTAAGTATAATCTTAAGCCTCCACTTAACAGTTGGTTTTATTTAAAATTAATTACGTCATCCCACGTCTATTAGGCCCAAGGCCCATAAATGTCATAATTTGACAATATAAACGCTCAATATGTAATAGTTTATTTATGTACCTACGTACAGGCGCACCAATTGAAATTTTCCAATTACGGCCCTGCACATTGTTTTTATGTCAAACACTGACCTATGAAATGTTATTTTCGACGAATTCTTCTTGTTAACGCTGTTTCTACTCTTGCAACTAGGTAGAGCACAAGAAACCATTATGTCTTGTAGTAGTTTGCTATATCATATAACTGTAAGATCTGAAATAATCAAATCATACAACCATACATGACATATACACTAGAATCTACGAATTTCTCGTAAGGTGGTGTACCAATATGGCCGACCTGCTCCGTTTTAGCCACGTGATAGGGTCTCCCTACTTATTCTATCTCAAAGTCTGAGCACGACAGATTCTAATCGACGTTTTTAACGCCGACACCATTTAATTCATTGGTGTTCTTGCCAAGTAATGTTATAGTACACGCTGAAAAGCTTAAATTCAGGGCTTGTTGTGCTATAAAGTAGACATACTCAAACAAAATACATATAATAAGTACATATATTTCAATCAAGTACCTATTTTTTCATGCTAACAAACTAAATATAAAACTGAAATAGACGACAGATAGTTACGAATCTCTCTGTAGTATGCTTATTACATTAACAATGAATAGCAATTTTACCTGACACATCTCTCTTTTATACTTCAACGGACAAAAGATGCGTGTTTCAAATTTACTTGAAATTTGAATCCGAGAATGTTATCGCCAACAAGTTAGCTTCAACTGTATAACCGGTACCTTTCTTGCTTTTCTACTCGCTGTTTTCAATGTTCTTAGTATTATTTTCTAATCTCGGACCGTTCTTTGAGCCGGTACTTTTTTCGGTCCATTACTCCCTGGCGGGCACACGCTCGAACGCCCCTGTCGGCTTCATTCCGTCAAAAGCATCGTCCGCTACCCCCATCCCCCGTCAAATGTACGAAACAAAGTAGATAGTCAAAGAATAACGACAAATAAACATAGGTAAACATTTTTATTTTTTTTTATATATATCTCAACAACAATCGAACAAATTAGTAACGTATTTTGTTCATCTGGCGTTGTTTTAGCCCAAAATATAACTAATGAATGTTTTCAGTAAACGATAGATATATGTAGTTAATATAGAAATTAAACCGTAACCGGTAAGTAAACCGAAATTCACTTCTTCTTTATTATGGTATTACTATTTAAAACGTATACTTACTACTCTTGACTCTTTCCAAGTGGAGCACAGATAGCTAATTAAGTACATAATATTCCAACAACAGCAGTAAGCATAAAGCCCATCTTTTGCCTAAGACTGGATTAAACACTCTTAAATATTTCAATTTCTGAGAAGTGTTACGTTCGTACTCAAAGATCGTCCTCAAAAATGCGCCGTATTCTAGCGTGAGATGGAGGATCTAGTAGAACCCAACTCCCTTACATGCAGGATGAGTACATTTTCCGGCCGCGATACGCTTTCCAGCAACCCTCTGGATAGCACCGTCAAGTTTTCGCTCAAAATTGGTACATGCATGAAGAATACTGAGTCGCTTGATTTTTGATTTGGCGGCACTGGACCAAATAAAATAAATAACTAACTAGAGAATATAAGAGTAGTCGACGTAAAATTCATCAAGCGAAGATATTTAAATTTATTGACACTGTGTAAATATACTTATTGCAAATGCAGTTTACCTTTATCCAGTATCAAAATATATACTTATGTGATATTGTAGAAGTCAGTGACGTTGTAGGTATAGATAATGTGTAGCTATTGAATACCTACAACAAGGCATAGGAGTAGAACAGAATATTGTAACAAGCGTCACTGACCATGAAGGTTGTAAGTTTGCGGTTCTGCTTCATAGAAGAATATATAATATATAGTCATTTCCAGCAGTAAGACAACTTAAGCTTACATCGTCAAATCAAAACGATGGGTTCCATAGCATAATCTGCAGTGCAATCATTACCAAACCCATTTATGTACTCCGCTATGTAGCTGTACAAACTGTAACATGAAATAATATTTCAATCTCTATTGAGAAATGATAACCCGGTTTTTATTCATCCTGTATGTGCTATGTGATATTTATACTTCTTTTTCGCATCAATGATTTGGAGATCACACCTTACCTGACTGTTTTGTCACATTTTCCAGCAACTATTAAATACCAGAACAAATCAACCCCAATTTAAAATTATTGAACCGTTTCACTAGAATCCTTTCATCCCTGGTATCTTCTACCTCACATGTTCCATTAGAAACATCGAGCTAAACTACTTTTTACACTTAATGCGCTTACTTTTTAATAATATATTGCATGGAATTATGTAGCTGCGCAACGCTAACAAATTCAAAAATATGAAAGGAAAAACGATAAGAATTAAATTCGTAGTAAACAATATAGAAATAGAATTCAGCAGATATAAAATTTCTTTAGACGAAAAATCCTTTAAAGCGTTGACAAGCAATAATGGAAAAAATACAAACATGTAAAGTATACCACCCTACCATTCAATATGAGTAGGCGGCTTCTTTACAGCGGTTTTCTGACAAATACATATAACGTACGCCTATTCTCAAATTACCTGGTTAATAACATATAATTCCCTTTCTGTACGTCACAGTATACATAACGATACCGTACACATATACATTCAAATTTCGAAATATCCTGTCGCTCATCTGTTCTCAGCTATACCACCTGGATAGTTTGTTACACTATTGTGATTCGTATTTCTGAAGAAAAGATACGTATTTCGCAACTAAACCGTGTAATGAGATATGTGGGTCGTTTTCAAGCTAAAAAAGTTTTTAGATTCCTTTAACACAGCTACACGTTCAAGTTAGTTCAATTATACTATATATTACTAGAACATCTAAAAATTTAAACCTCGTTGCAATTATACTTATTATACTCTCTTATTTTAGTTCAAACCAAACTTAGTACTACCGAAGAACTATTTTTTTTTAACAATTTCGGTTGTAGTACCACAATGATCTGATGATGAGCAACTAGGAAGATCTTTTCGTTGCAAGCGAATTTCTTCTAGAATTGAGAGTTCTGGCAAGGAACCGTTTACAATGCTCTCGTTGCGAACGACTACATGACAACACCCAGTACAGAGCATATGTGTCCTAAAAACGCTAGTAGAAATCATTCAACTACTACTATTTACAGAAACATTTATTTATCTTTCAATTCCTGAAATATTTCCACTTATAGGTCAATAAAACAACAATTAATTAAGTACCAATTTATTCCAGAACATATAATATTTATGTTTTCGTTAAAAAGACTTCTCAGTGGAAGAAATTGACATTTAATATGTGTCAAAATACTTATAATATAAAAAATATTAATATATAAAAAAAACAAAGAATTCATTGATACATCGAATTTTAATTACATTCACAAATAATAATGAAGGATATATTGATTTAATACAAGTACAAAAATTTAAATGATTTGAATTATTCGTATATCAATCTCTTTTTTTTGTCAAGCTGTAACAATTCTGTTCACGGACTAGGAAAGAATATAGCAAAAAAAACTCGTCAAGAGCTTAAAATTAAAAAAAAGTCAAGCGTGAATTAAATTATTATAAATAACACTTAAATTATCGATATCCGTTCTAAAATTTACCGCGGTTTCATCTTTTTTAATGTATATCATTTCGTAAATTAATTTTTTTATATATTATTTTCCTTTTTTAAAATTTCAGTGTTTTGAAAATCAAAATTATGTCGTCTATCTTTAGAGTGCTTAGATAAAGCAGTTTCAGCGGTGACCTTATGTGTAACAGTGTATTTGTGATTATAAATTCGTTTCTTTAAATATTGTTTGATTTGTCCGATTAACATTTGTTACAATCTGTGCAATCTAATTTATAAACGACATTACTTTGATTATCATGTTTAATGGGTGTTTTTAAATTTGTGAATAAGTGTCTATTATTGGTAGGTATGAAAGTTATGTGAATGTCAGATTCTTTTAATTCTTGTTTTATTGTATCACTTAAATTGTTTATGTATGGTATAGTGTGGTATATGTTATGATTTGATTTGTACCTGTGATATATATATTTTTTTGTGATTAATTTATTATAAAACTCTTTATTATTTTTTTAGTATTGTTCTAACTTTGCTTAAATTTTCTTTTCTAAAATCAGGGTGAGCTAATTTAATAGCCTGATCTACTAAACTGTTAATTAGGCTTTTTTTTAATTTACCGAAGTGTTCTGGAATAAATTGGTATTTAATTAATTGTTGTTTTATTGACCTATAAGTAGAAATATTTCAGGAATTGAAAGATAAGTACATAAAGGTCACAAAATAGTTATATTAATAGAAACATTTATTTTAGTTTTCGATTGTTAGATCTCACTCTATAATATAGCGCATTTGTATAAATAATATAATAAATAATAGTTATTAACAGTTAACCTCAATGATATTGACTTGAAATTGTAAAATTAAATGTATTATCAATAAATCACGAGTAATTAAAGTAATATTATTTGCAATTATCATAAAATCTAAAAAGAAGATCAACTCAAAGTATGCTAACCTCCAGTAAGTGACATGATTCAGGCAATTTACTGAGATAATTCAACACCAGCAGACATACAAATATCTAGCATAAAAATAAATCATTGTGAGTGTTGCATATACAGGAGCCTACCATAGTGTTAACTGAACACGTTTCGCATTGAAATAACCAATGATCTATTCAGTGCAGCAAAAATCAAATATTAGTACAATAAGTATAGGGTTCAGAAGAAATAATTGATACTATTTTTAGAGATGATTTCCCCAAAAAATTTGAAAACAAATTTCTAGAAATCTATAATCCTATCTAGTTTTTCTTACTGCAACACCATGTTTAAAGTGAAAGACCAAAATCGGTTTACTATTATTCACAAAAACTGAAGTAAAAAGATAACTTAACTTCATAAAATTTTAAATTTCTGACAATAAATCAAATCGTCGGAAATCTCCCTTTAATTCTCACTCACTTTATAGATTATTACAGACCAATGGAATGTTCATGCAATCTTCTTCTGAACCATCTACCAGAATATTATCCGTTACTTCATTTATACTCTACATATAACAATAATAACTGTGAACCAATTACAATACCTTATGCAACATCTATTCCAGTGGTAATTACTACTTTCTCCATTGAAGTAATCTACTCTACTCTATATGTTCAAAATACACGAATTCATATTTATCATTTTGTTAAAATTCCTTCCCTCGGGAGTATAAGTCGTACTATTAAACGTATTAACGTATTAAATATTCGAAATCTTCTCCATTTATTTGTTAGAAATAACTTAATCTATAGTAAAACTCTTCTCTAACTTCTTGTAAAACTTGAGGTAAAATATTCCTCATTTGCGTTTATATTTTTTGTTTGAGATCATCAGCGTTGTCTGGCTTTGTAGCATACACACAGCATTTTAGATTCCCCCATAAATAAATCCAAAAGTTAAAGGTCTGGTGATCTACTACAGCTCTGTAGCCGCAGTGGTTAGGCGGCTGACTATCGTTGTGGCGGAACGATAGGAGCCGGGTTTCAATTCTCTGGAAAGACGGTGACATTTTTCTTGGTGAATTGAGATCCGATCGACCATTCGCTGTTGGGAGCAAAGTGACGGAACGATAGGAGCCGGGTTTCAGTTCTCTGGAAAGAGGGTGACATTGTTCTTGGCGAATTGAGATCCGATCAACCATTCGCTGTTGGCAGCAAAGTGATTAACAGCGCGGCATTACAAAAGCGGTATAATGCTGTCACAAAGCCATTTAAGCATAATTATATACACATAAAAATTACACCGCAAGAGTTGTATGATAGCCACACAAGCGATACAGCTTACGGAGTTACTGCAACTAAGCACCCGCCACACATTAAAAAAAAATCAATTATATGGTTACCGATGATACCTGCCCAGACGTTCACTTTTTTGGGATATTGCGTATTTTTACTGACTAGCACCTACAGTTGTGACGATTTAGTTCTCCATTCAACATTAAAGTTTATTCATTAGTCTCCGGTTAATTTCTGTATAAATATCATCTTATAGGAATTAGATTAGATTAGATTAGATTAGATTAGATTAGATTAGATTAGATTAGATTAGATCTAAAGGCAGTGGCACTGCTGCCTATAGTCACCGCGACTTGCACGGGTCTATTGTAAATAATATTGCCCTTCTGGTTGTTAGACTAGTTGGAGGCTTTTAATGGATCATAGAATTAATCTGGGATTTTTGCTCTAGATGTCAGTAGGCGTTAGAAACGGCCTACTGAAGTATTGTTGTCGAGTATGACTGGCAGCTGTTGAGGTTTGAGACCCCAGGACTTCCCAAGCAACCTTCGGCACATTAGCGATGCCTTTATGGCCTTTTTCTGTAAGTAGTTGATATGGGAGTTCCACGACAGGTTGGCGTCCGACATAACCCATAATAAGCTAACACTTTTTCCCTCTATGGAGGCAGGTTTAAAGATAGCCTCTCTTCTCCTTGTGAAAGGGACAAATGCAAGTTTTTGAGGGTTTATACGCAGATTATGATTTTTGCACCAACTATGCGTGTAGTCGAGAGCTCTTTGCATAACTTGCGATATGATTTGATCATACCTACCACGGATCATGATTACCCGGTCGTCAGCGTACCCTTGCACCTCATATCCATCTCTGGTTAGGTTACTTATGAGATCATCAACAACAAGACACCAGAGGAGAGGTGAGAAGACCCTTCCTTGGGGCCAGCCTCTGCTGACACTGACTGTAGTGGTTTCTGATCCTAGCGTAGCGCTTATTAGTCGACTTTGTAGCATGGCTTTAATCCATTCGGTCGTCGACGGGTGAAAGAATTTGGCAGAACCGTATCCTCTATTTCTTTTGCCATTAGTGACTCCTCCACTTCTGGTAGGTATATTGGTTAGGGTGAAGCGGGTATGTTACCAGTACTTCATTCCTAAGATATTGATCAACACTTTCTTCATTCCTTTGACAAGGAATGATGAGAGACTAATGGGTCTACGCTTTAGGCTCCGCGGGTGATCGCCTTCCCCGTTTAGGTATAAACACCACATTTACGTCTCTCCACAGTGTTGATATGTAACCGAAGCTGTAGCTCGCTTTGTATAAGCTTACTAGTATTGCTAGAAGAATGTCTATACCTACATTTCTGCAACAGCATGGGAAATACTCCGTCTCCTCCAGGTGATTTGTATGGTTAAAAAATCTTATAGGGATGAAACTTTTGTTAATGTAAACATTTTAAAATAGTTGGATGGCTAGCATTAGTTTCACGAGCTATTTGGCGTAAACTTGTTGTTGGGTTCTCTGCAAAACTTAATAAAATGTCTACTTTCACAAAATGGAGTTTTTTTTTAATCGGGCGGATATGTCCAAGTTCTCTAAACTGTGAATGAACTTTGGAAACGGTTTCTTGCGAAATACTGGACAATTCAGGATACTTCTGATTAAAGATATTAGTAACTTCCACTTGACTTCTCGATTTATCTTCGTAACCGATCATCATCAAAGTTTCTATACGATGACTTTCTAGAACACTAAGCACCAAGAGATTCAGTGAAGAACTTCACGATGACTTTCTGTTAAATATTGCATTGTTTATTAAGGAGAGAATGTCTTTTAAAAAGAGATAATTTACTAAAATGTCTCTATCACTGACGATAATGTCATATTGAGTAGGTATATTTAAAGGTGAAAATGTTTTAGCCATGCGTGTAAAACTTTTTCCGTGCCGTTTTTTTTTGGTGCGTACTGCAATTGGGCGACAAGCATTGTAGGAATAAAATTTTCGCTTTAAGAAAGTACACTTTTTTACTATAGATTATTGCCAACAAGTAAATGGAGAACATTTCAAACATTTAATACGTTAAACTGTAACAGTAATTCAAATAAATTGTTTCATAGTCGAATACCCTCAGTGCCTGTAATTAATGTAGTCAAACGCTTAAGTAATAAGTGTCATATATCGTTAAAATCACTTCATTAAAGAAACTTCAAAATTTAAAAATATACAGGATGTTCAATTAAAAAAATTCATCTACTCTGTACTGAACTTACATAAATCATCCTCTATACTTCAAATTTCATTCAGAAGCCGTATCTTTAAAATTGAAAATTGAGGTGTTCGAGCATTTTTCATGAAACTCTACGATAACATCAAAAATAATTTTATTTCATAATTGGTTACCACACTGTATATGAACCACTTGCTATAGTTTTTGCATTTCAGAATAGGCACGTAAACTATATAAAAAATATAAAACCGTATTATTAATCACGTTTTGGAAATTGTTGGTCCTAAAACTTTCAATATTGCAACGAATCTCTGTATAGTAATCCAGTCAAATAAGTCACCGACAAACACACCGCATTATTGTATTAGATTACTAGACATATGTCGAATTCTAACATACTCACAATTTTAAGGGCTAGCTCAATATTAATCAAGTTATTAAAGATTATACTTGTTATTTATAACATTTAACTTACTTTTCGTGACAACTATTAACCGGTTTTTGTCGTAAACATTTTAATAGCTGTTCTATAGCGAATTACTATATCTCATTTAAGTACAAACAAGAACCCTAAAACACCTGGAACTTACTCCCTGGAGCTCATAACCCTTTGCGCTCTGTCATCTGCATTAACTGACAGGGCCCTATCAATAAAACCATTCAAACCAACAGATGTAATCATTGCTACGTTATTAACCCCGTTATTAAGTGGTATCTCAATCGGTATATAATCTATTAATGAAATAAATTCGCTCTAGAACTAGTTGCATTTTACAATTTACTTTCTACGATAAATACTCAATCAAAAGCGCAATAAAAAAACAATATTGTATACACTTTAGAAATAGTAAAAGTTTTCTTGTTGACTTATAACAAAAGTTTAAAACAGACACGATTATGTATCGTACCTACAATGTCTTCCTTTTTATATATTTAATTCGATCATAAAATAATAATTGTGTAACCCATGCGTACTTCAAACTTCCCCAACTGGTCCTTGACCACTGATGTACTAGTAATTATATCAGATTATCCTCAATATAGATGTATACGTATGTATGTCGTACTTATAAGCTACACAAAACCGTAACAAACATACATATGTGAAGCTTATTTGTGAGCCGTTTACTGCACATCACCAACATAATTAGCAAATAAGTTATTAACATGTTCAATCGCTTCATTCAGTGAAATTTGTCTGCCGACTTTATATGCACCCAAGGTTATTACGACTATGTAGAACATTCAATGCACTGTTATATACATACATCTAATAGTTGTTGTTTATGTAATCCATGCCTCTCGTGAAATGCTGATATGCGGTAACTGTGTACTGTATTTGATATTCATCTCGTAAAAAGATTCTGGTATATTTTGTATAAGTATATAAATATGTATTTTAATTAAACTAGGGAATGTCTTAAAGAATTATGTTATATATTGTATATAACTTCATTGCCATACGAACAGAATTATCAGTATGGAAGAACAGCGTATGACGTAATAAGAAATATGAATGTAGATATACATTTTATTTACTATAGTCATAAGCAATATAAATTGCTATAGTCTATTTTTAAAGTAGCGGGACGAATTTCTGAACATACTTCAGGCCCAAATCATATGCACGAAAATCTTAACAACAAATTGTACGCGGCAAAATTCAAATAATATTTACATATTAAGTATAGACTTCTGCTTAGACTGAAGTTTATTTTTTGATCTTAAATTTATAGACTCACCGTCAGAATTCTGAAGAGGAAAGAATTTAAATATAAAAAAGTGATACATAAAGATACATAACATTTATTTATTATAAAATATACAATCATTATACATTTATTGTAAACTTACAGGTTCTGCAAAAATTACATTAAAATATGTATTTACAGAAATGCAAATGTAATAAAAATATTTATCATAAACTTATGAGCTGCTCATAACTATTAGAAATAAATTCATATATCTCTACATTATGGATGATATCGAACTACAATCAAAATCTTTACTGTCACTATCCTCTCCAACTCTAATGATGAATGGTTCTATTACATCGTCAAAGATTGTGTGAAGATCTTTCATACGAGATTCTTCTTTTATAACATAGTTTATGCATTTTTGCCAAGTAGTAGCAGTTACATTACCCAAGGAGTGAAGTCATAATTGTCTCACTTCAGATAATTTAAATGTTTTGTTTTTCGCAGCCACTTCATTTTTTATTTTGGCCCAAACAAGCTCGATGGGATTCAGTTCGCAGTGGTAAAGAGGTAATCGTAACACAGTTTTATTTTGTGATTTTGCCAGCTCATCAGTTACATAGGAATTATAATTATTCTTATGAATTTTAACCCAGCTTAACAGTTCAGCTTTGACCATATCCTCATTATACTGTATTTCCTTGCTTGTTAGCCAATTTTGAATATCCACCTTTCTCCATGACGATGATGGTGGCTTTTCAATTTTTCAACTATGATAGTTTAATATACGAGAGAATCATTCTTCAAAAACAGTAACATTGATTTCATCATGATAATAAGTGGTTTTCTTTCCTTCAAACAATAATAATAATTGATTTTTTAATCCCGTTGTAAGTCCTTCGTTAAAGGCTTGTCTATGACTATAAATCCTTGTGTCAGTCCACACTTTCTGTGCTGTATGATCCTCATTCACCCAAGTTTTATCCAAATAAAAAATTGATCTGCCCTGAGCTCTATACTGTGAAATATCTCTTAAATATTGTCGCCTCCATCTTACAATGTCATCTCTTTCGGTCAAAATCTGTTTCTACTTCTTTTTAAGCATCTAGAGGACAGCTAGAGCACAATTATATAGATACATGTATATCTATATAATAAATAATTCTTACTTAAAGTTCATTTGCTTCATTAGCAAATACAATGTTGATCGACTCATGTTTGGCAAATCTTCATTATTTTTTACTGGCACCAGCACTTTATCTAATGTCGGAGATTCATTTTGCCGAAATATATTGTGAACTATTTGCCGCATTGCAGTTTTCACAGTCTCATCAAAGGATTTCAGTAAAGATGGCCTACCAGTAATCGTTTTAGGATCCAGACATTTTCTAGAGGCTGTATACTCTTTAATTAAAAAATAAAATATAGATCATATGTAATAAATTGAAATCACTTGTCTACTACATCAGAAATTTGTTTTATCTTGTCCAGTTTCTTGAGATTGGGTATATGCGCTATAATTTTCTTGTAAACATTGAAGGGTCTGCTTTTCGGTACTACGCAAATGACTCGTCTTTTCACGCTTTTTCGGTGGAGAACAAACATGTACACGGCCAGCGGTACTTGGTTGTGCATCCATATTAGAGACCAACTATAAAACTTTTAATTCTATTTATTTCGATATATTCCTTGTATATTACTTACGAATATATCTGGTAACTATTACTGTAGAGTTCTGAAAAGAACTGCTAGAGTATATAATGAAATAACGGAGAAATAATAGAAACAACAACCAGACTTAACCATAAACAGTGTCAGGTGACAGAACCTAAGCAAGATCGATACAGTGTAATTTGGCCTTGCTTTTAACAAATGAGAATTCACTGTCAAAGTGGTCTGTTCAGAAATTCGTCTCTCTACTTTAAAAATAGACTGTAATTTGTCTACAAGATACAATAAAGCCAGCTTGTTGTAAGAATCCCCCATGCCCAAAAAGTTCCGCTTCGAACAATATGATTTTGAGTTAACGTGGCCACCGCAACTGTATCTTGACCGCCAACTGCTGATAATCTCGTAGGCAAGAGACGCGGGCAGGAGCCATGTAAATTGCTTTAAATTTAGCGTTGTCGGCAGTAGGTACACACATCCTCAGATAGATTGAAATTGGTTTTCTATGCTAATTACAGTATCATTCGACAATATGCGATTTACAACAGTTGTTGGATACTTCTACTACCGGCCATAACTGTTCACTGTTCATCCTACAATCTTACCCTGATTACAAAAGCAACTAAATTTCAGAAGAAAATACTTAATAATAATAATCATTTAATCATCATGCAATCATTTCTAGTAAATTCAAGTTTGTCATTGCACATTTTTTACGAATTTATTGGTATTGATGTCGAATCATAAATGATATATGATGATAATCATAGTAATAGAAGTAAACTAGTAGTAATTTAAACAGGTTCATAAAAAGTATTTCCATCAACTACAGATTGATCTGTACCATATATACCTGTGAATATTTAATACCCTTAAAATTTTAATCAAATCATTATCTTATAAAAAATATAATCGTTAGCTAGCTCCTATTGTTTATAACGCTGACACACAACGCGCTCTTGATGCATTGAGAAGAAATTACTTTTTTAAATGAATAGGATGATTGTTTTCATGGACTAATTCAAACTTCATTAAATATCGTTGAAAAGGCGCAAATAAACGAATTTCACGTATACATAACCCTATTTTCTTCGACGATTTTCTCATGACCGAAATACTAGTGCAATAAGCTGGGATTATTATTAAAACTCGTAGGAATACCGGGGGAGGTCTTCAACGTTAATTTTTACGTGTCTATTCTGTAAATTAGTACAAATTCCCCTTTTTCTGATGCAAAACTAACCGGAGTGTGATGCGGTAAATAATACATGATCCGATGGTCCGTCTAATTTTCGCTCGACAGGGTGTCGCTTGCTCGCTGGTCCGCAACATTGGGCTTCACTACGTCGTGAGAACTACACTTCGTTCTCTTACTACTTACTCGGGTTTGACGTCGAACAATTGATTGAGTTAACGTTGCACGGGTCCGGTTAGTAGTAGTAGTTAGTGTAAATTGGAGGTTTTACTATTGTAAGATGAAATTGCCCGAAACAATTGCTATTTCATCGCGTACACACACCTTAAAACGATCACTATTTCTATTTTCGATATACATACATATGTATATTCAGTTAAACTGAACCTCCATTCATATAGGCCAGTGCAACAGCGTCGTTACTGGAATTTCTAAGAGGGACTAAAAAAAAACTTGACTACTAACTTGACCGTAGAATAGTTTAATATTAATTAATAGCATATTAAAATTACAGATAAAATATGTTAATCTAGACTATGATAGCATACTTGGAGAATTGTCTATTTGCTAACATAAGTCGATGCTGTTTCAGATACACACTAATAGATGTCCTTATTGTTGAAAATTGTTATTGAAATTTAGTTAATAATCCGTTTATAAAACATCTTATTCTCAAAGGATGTACTGCGGTGTTTCTACATGGAATAAAATCGAATTAGTGCTGCGGTACTTCTGAAATATTGAAGTCCACATGTTCCTTAACTGTTAGTCGTTAGATTTTATTAGATTTAGGAAAATAGAGGTAAAGCATCATCTGTATTCTCTTTCCTAAAACTATAGAAGAGTATAAAAATACACTCATACGTCGGCCATTTCACTGTTAATAGTGAAACTTTTCGTGAATAAGATCTTAAAGGTACAGTGCCAATATACTAAGTCCCACACTGAGCAGACTTTCCTAAGTCGTAGATCCCGCTTAGTAGTTTAAAGCTTTGTCTACAAAGTAAGACTCTAAAAAATATTGATCCAGTTAAATTCTTGGCATTAATAATACATGACGAATTGCCTTAGAACGAACATGTTTACTACGTCTCGAAAGAGCTGTCTTCGGTATGCTACGCAATTAAGGGTACAGCCCTTCCGGATAATAGTTTGAGATATGTATTTGGTTATTGAGGCTTCAGGATGGGAGCTAATTATTTTTGTATTTTCTACTCTATATTTTCACTGTTTACTTTCAAATCATCTTAGGAATGCTACCGAGTAACAAAAATTAAAAATTACAATAATTATTTGTGAAGATATATTTATAAACTTTATTTAAATTGTATAGTTTGACAGAAATTTACAACCATAGTTGTATAAGAAAAAAATGTGTATATCAAAAAATATCTATCTACTTTATTGCCTTATTGCATTTGCATTCTTCAATAGAATATGTAGAGACATGATTGCATCACTAGCCAATTTTCATATACACCAAAGCTTTATGGGAAATCCATCATTAAGCACTTATTAGCAATAGAGTAAATATAATTATTGGAAAATCAATTTCGAAACGCATTAATATTAGCAATCGCAAAATTGACAACAACAATAATAAGATAATTGGAACACCAATTACAGAATAATAACAGGATTTTGATGTTTAGTATTAAAACCAGACGGATCCAACAACGCTCACAAACACAGTATGCAATGTAATACCAGATGATTATTAAATACGAGTATGTTGTATTGGCCGATCTATTTAGCTTTGATATTGAATTGCGCTGCTGGGAATCAACTTGCATTATAGAAAATGAAGTGGCAGTATTATTGTAACAAACAGTGTAGAGTTTATCAATGTAAAGAATTTTTAAACATATGTGGGTATTAAGTGTGTATGAGTGTTAGTTGTAAATGTCAAATTACTGCGCTTTTTAACAAAATATTATTATCGTACTATGGTATACATAATGGAATATTTTCCGCCTTATCTATGCACGTATTTTTCAAAAAGTTAACAATGACAAACAAAAAAGAATAGACACTCAGTGATTTGGATATTAAAGGTCTATCCAGACACATCAGTGCTGCGTCCGTTCAGTATCAGTGTCAGTGAAAAATACTATCTACTTCAACACGTCACTGTGTCGGACGTGTGTGAACAAGTCTGGTTGAAGCAAACGCAACGATATTTTATTTTTCACTGACACTGATACTGAACGGACACAGCACTGATGTGTCTGGAGAGACTTTAAACGTTACCCATTCTAGGTACTCTATCTAAACAAACTGTTCGTATTTTCAGTATAACTAATTCGCCGGTTGATTTGAGGCAAATAGAAAGTAAATAACCAAGTTGAGTGGCTTACACAAAATCTTACTGAAAACAAATAAAATCGTCAGCCTACTATGCCTCAAGAGTTCCACTGAAATAAATTGCAATTTCTGTTGCAAAGTTGCAAATCATGGCTGTAACCTCCTATCAAAAGCTGTAAAGTTGACAGAATGTAGTACCAAAGAGATAGACCCGTGAGAAAGAGAAAAGAAAGAGTCATAGATAAACTTTAAATGTTTATATTATTAATAATATGTACTTGAAGAATAAGTGTGAATACAAAATCTACAAACTCATGATTATTATCTATGTTTGTTCCTAAATGGAAAATGAGAAAGTAAAAGGCTATTCGAAAATTAATTAAATCTCAAGACTCTCCAGAAACTTCTAATTTCTTGACAAATTATCATGATTATTACAATTATAAAAATTAATATCGTAAGTGCTTAACAAAATACCCAAATCTGTTTAATTGAAACGTAAAAGAATTAAAAAGAAAGAGGAAGTTAAAAGCCTTGCTAGATTCAATTTGAAAAATCCTTTTTTATTAATGAAAATAAAGTGGACAGCGGTTATAAGTGCGCGCTGGCCGTATAAAATGAGCAAATTTAATTTCTCTCAATGTAGATGTTCTGCACTCTATATACTTCGTCTGAAAAGATTCCAACGAATAAGCTCTGCCGCTACTATTAGATACAGTAAGCGTCGGTTGTAGAGCGATCGATTCGAAACTATACGAGCGAACGGTCCGTCGGACTACGCGAGCTTTATATTAAAAACGTAAGTGGCTTAAAACAGATCCTGTAGGCAAATAAAGGCTCAATTTAAATTTTGATCCTTATTTAAGTGGTCTTTTGTTTTTGAATTGCTCTCGAGACCTGCCTGCTTTTACGAATCGCGTGTAGAGACGGCTCGTTAAAATTAATTTTTAAGTCGGGTTCGGTTGGATTCTGCGAATCCGTGACGTGGCAGATGCTAGAGTGTTCGCGTATGATCTTTTTTGTTCCTAATGCTCGTTTGAGGATCGATATCGATTAAACTACCGGGAAAAAGCCTACTAAATGCGAATTCGTATGTATTTGTGAATGCGTATGTGATCCTAAGCTAAGAGGCTTTATCTTATATACAGTGTGGTACTAGTATGTGAAAGAAAACGTAGAAAAAACTTTTTCACAAAAATAGTTACTGTATTTTCTAAAGAGCATATTTCCAATTTAATTTGTTGAGCCACTCACATTGTTTAGATTTTATCAAATACAATAGAACAAGCTATTGAACAAAAAGCAACAAAAATGTGTAGTTGATATAAGTTTTCATACACTCCATTTTAGAGATATCTAAAGCAAGTATTTTAGTAGAATATAATGATAATTACAGTTATTATTAACGCTTGATACTCCAAATAATCTTAGGCAAGATGAAAAAGCCCAATTATTAATAAAGTTCTTTATTGACAATGTCGAATTTTCGTTCGTGAATACAAACTTCCTCAGGAACTGTTAAACAATAATAGAATATAAGAAATGTAGAATAAAATTATAAGTGAGGCTACTTACAACAATAGAACTATAATATTAAATAATTTATATTATTCGACGTTGCAATTCTGAAGAGAAAATACATTATAAAATTATTAAAACACAGCTGTGTACAATGTAAAACCATGCTTAAATGCAAAGACGTTATGTCGAGGTTTTACCAGAGTATAGATATTAAAAACGATATTCAATAACATCCAGAAAACAGTTCCGTGTAAAGATTTAAAACGAAAAAAGTTACAGTCATTTGTAAAACGAAAAATGCAGTTATAAATACAGTCCAGTATCAAAAGAGAATGGCAAGTTTTAAATGAAAGAAATTACAAAAGAAGAAAAAAGAAAAAAGCCAATTAAGACTTAAGTGATTAGATCAGAATAAATGGCACTTAGGTTTTCAACATCTTTTCTAAAATTAATTGAAGTACTAGTCTTCTGTATAAAACACATTTCCAAGAAATTACGTTTTAATTTATTTCGTTCAAAATCCAAGACCTCAGCATTGTCAAAATCAAAAGTGTGGCCCATCTCTTCAGTATGAACGCAAAGAGCGGTGAATGCACGATTAAGTCTGAGGTCGCTTTTGTGGTTGGAGATGCGACTAATAAGGCTCTGCCCAGTTTGGCCTATGTAACAACCCTCGCAGTCGTTACAGTTGATTCTATAAATGAGGTTAGATTGTTGTAGCATGGGGGACTTGTCTTTGAGTTGAGAAAAGAATGTTTGAAGTTTCTTGATTGGGTATGTACAGATTTGTATGTTGTCATAGTGACGGAACAGATTCAAAATTTTGTCAGTGAGGCCAGGGATGTATTGTAATTTTCTGTAAATTTTAATGTTAAGGTCATGGTTATTGTTATCGCTGGTAGATATATTATTGGAAATACGATTAGTAGGATGCATGTTCGGGGGGAGAGGGCGGGGGGTCGATTTAGTCTCTCGAAAGAGAACTTTATCAAGGAGAGATTTAGGATAGGAATTAGATTTGAGTATCTGTTTTAGACGGTTAAGGTTGTTTGAGTGCAAATCGGGGTGTGAAATATTGAGGATTCTGTATTTAAGAGCAAGGATCAAGTTAATTTTGTATTTTAAAGGATGGTTTGACATAAAGTGAAGGAATCTTCCAGAACTAGTAGGTTTACAGTACCAGCCAAGTTTGACTATGTTATTATTATCCCTTATCACAGAGGTATCTAAAAAGGGTAGAATGCGATCTTTGTCCACGCACATTTCGAGGCTTTATTAGGTTTCTGTAGTAAATACTCATTTCATTTCGTTTTTACGTCTTTCACTAATTTTGCATGATTACATAATTAATTAAAGGTTTGTTTCGTGGAATAAAATATGATAAAACATCGGTATCATCAAACACCACAACTTTCGAAACGAACGTTCTCGAAACACATGTCCCGAGTAATTTATCAAGTTGTGGTGTTTGGTGATACCGATGTTTTATCATATGAAATATAAGCAACTGCTTTGCCCGTTTATTCCACGAAACAAACCTTTAATTAACAAGCCACTGTAAAAGAATCTTCAACGTTGCAATAAATTCTATACATATACATATAATATATTGTAACCTTAGGTACATATGTACATACATATACTGGACTTTTTAATTCACTACTAGATAGGTTTTCTCTTGAGCTCATAGAGGGCACCGCTGTTGTTGTCATCTGCAACATAATAATATAGTCAATTAGGAGACTTAAAGGAAATAGTGCTCACTACGGTTATTTTATTATATGTTAAACCAGAAATTATAATCTTTGCAGAAAAAATAGGTACATAAAATACATATGTGTATTGATATGTTGTAACCTACGTATTCGCTATTTTATTGTATAATTTCTGGTTAAAATTATTTTTTATTTCATATAGTCGTTTAGCGGTAAGCGATTCGTATCTTTTTAGTGATTCGAATTCAAATGACTCCTAAAATAAAAGATTTGTATAATATATTATTCGTACCGAAAGGATTCGTATAGACTCGTGATGATTCATGACTCTCTGTACTAGCGACAGGATTCGAATCGTTCTGGGGATCCGAATGCTAATTACTAATTACTATAAACGATTCATATGATTCGTACCGAAAGATCGTATCAAATTCAGACCGGTTGATTCATGACTCGTCGTATTCGAGTTCTAATGATGAAAATACCATAGAACGTTTAGATGGCTTAAATTATTCATTATTGTACTATTCTTTGGACTTTATTCTAATGATCTTGCAAAGTAGTATTACTTAAAATTTATATTTCAATAAAATAAACAAAATCAAATAGTATTATGTTTATTTACAAAAGGAAATAAAGTCTAACATTATAATAATATAATAAGGTTCTAATAATATTATCGATGTTCATAAATATAATTCGCTGTTACAAAGATTAAAACATAAAACGATTATCGCCATTTAAACACAACTTACACACACTAAAAATACACCGCAAGAGTTATTAGACAAGTAATGCTTAGTCATAAATAGGTAGGTATATGACGCAATTTATTACACAATTTATATTTCAGTCTTTTATGTTAATGTTTAAGAAAAATTAAGAAAAAGCAGATACGACACCTTCTTTGAATTGATTCTAGACCCTTTATCAGTTCTTATTTGTCACCTTTTTGAAAAGATCTGCTCACATGGCACATAACTTTAAAATATGTATACGAATTTGTATGAAGTAAATGATTCATATAAGTTACGTATAATTATACAGATTATACTAGGTACTTGACTCCGATTCCGATTCATATGAAGCGGCGATGCGAGTCCAAAATGATACGAATTCGTATAAAGTAAATGATTCGCAGGTGGCTCAAAGATCTGCTGAATATATACATACATACATATGTACGTAACCACTTACATATACATACTAAGTTTTATACTAACACAATTAATGTTGTAGTTTCACAGAGCTGATATCAAACTCTCCTCCTACTTTGCTCTAATTTTGTCATATCAGTTTCTAAAATTAGTTCACTATGTCATGGATAATATATGATTTATGTTATATTAATGAGTATAAAATATAATTGCATCTTAGCAATTAGAAGAACATAAAAATTAGTCCTTTTATTTTTACAAAATACAGTACGACTTACTTTTCAGTAAATACTGTTAGCGTTTGAGTGCTCTCTTAATCTGTCTGACATAAAATTAATCAACATTTGACAGTAATCGATATCTCGCAAACTTTCCCAGATTGCATTTATAATTATTTTGAAGCAGTTTATATTTTATGTCAAACTATTAGTTTCAATTGATTAAATCTCCAACTAAAGTTTTTTATCATGCACATGTTTTTCTTACCTTATGCCTTAGAAAGCAATTGATTCTACATATAGAATAAATATTTTTTTTATGTGTTGTGGGTGCTTAGTTGCAGTGACTCCGTAAGCTTTTTATAATACCGAGCTGTTAATCACTTTGCTCCCAACAGCGAATCGTAAGTCGATCCGGATTTCAACTCTCTGAAAAAAGTCACCTTCCCTCCAGAGAATGGAAACCCGACTCATATCGTCCCGCCACAACGATAATTAGCCACCTAACCACTGCGGCTATCGTTCTGTATGTTAAAGTAAAGGATTTTTTATGTGTGGTGGGTGCTTAGTTGCAGTGACTCCGTAAGCTGTACTACTTGTTTGGCTGTGACTGCAACTCAGTGCTAACACTTTTTAAGACACACGTATGACAAGTATTTTTTTCTGTTTTGAAAGCAAAGAACTGGAGTTTCATACTCTGTCAGTGATTGGAATGAATATTTATCTGGTGATACAATTTGGAATTTTTGGTCAGCTTCGACTAACATTAACCCTCTTCTATATTGACATTACCTTTTCTAAATTATATAAACAACTTGCTTATAATGAAACGTATTAAAAACACTAAAGTAAAAGTAATCGCTACTATTTTAGTTTTCAAGAAAAGCAATTTTACAAACAGAAACATGCTAAAAGGAGAGGATTCCACGCATGGTAAACTTACTGTGTTATACTATATAGCTATGGCAAAATTTGAATTCCTTGTCCAATTAGCTTCATTTCGAAAAGACCAGATTATAGCTAATATTGTTTCTTGCTGACTGAATTTATCAACCAATTGCAAAACTTAACTTTCGGACAAATAAAATTAACATTTTACACACAAGTAGCAGGGGTCACAATTTATTTCAAAATCAATTAAAATTACAAAAAATATTTATAGAACGGCTTTATTGGCCAACCGTAAGGACAAATTACATTACAGTGCTATGTAAACAGGACAGATAAAACACCTGAGTCCACAGGGTTTTTCACAAAAATACACTTTACGCACTGCAAATATTTCAATATCGTTTCGTTATTGGTTAATTTGAAGCGGTAAATCAATCAAATTACATCGATAACGAGGCTTAATAAAAACAAAATTCTCATATAATAATGTGTTTAATTGTTTATTAATAATACGACAATCATAATAGATATGATGACCGGTTAGAATGAGAATATCACTGGGAAAAATATTGATTTTACTAACGTGTAAGTATGAATTAATGAAATATGATAATATATTTAATTTACTGATAAGAAACAAAATAAATACGAAATATATATAGTGTGGTATATGCTAAAGAACTCGCAGTATTATCTTACAGCACAACAATCCCTATGCGAAAAGTTTAGATAAATACTATCGCAGTATTTATAATTGCAAAAGATAAATTACTACACTTGAAATATAATAAATTTGAACTCCAAGTTTTACTTACCACTGCCTTCTTCAATAAGTACAAAGTCAAAATAATACTTAGAATTCTCCATGCTTGTAAATGCAAAGGCAATTTTTTATCACAATTAAATAAATTTGAAACTATGTATTTCAAGAAAAAGATACTAAGATGCATATTGAAATTTGAGCAAACTGTACATGCGAAACTCTGTATATATTCACAGGTATTTATGTTGTAATTAAGAATTTAATAATATACACAGTAATTTATGTTGCTGTAACTAACGAGTAATCTGTTTGTTTTCAAACTAAAACCCTGCTTAACTGTTATCTGTATTATCTATTATTAATTAAATAAATTGATTGATCATAGTATGAAGGACTTTTACTGAAAAGTCCCTGCCTTAAATGTCAAATGAAAGTATTCATCTGTTATTCAGTGTACAATTCACAAACTATGGTAGAATTATAGCGTTTATAATATATTTCAATAAAATATTATAAAAAGTAATAGTAGTGTGTGTGCATTAATGTGTAATAATAAAAAATAATAATTTATTTCTTTTTTTGTTAAAGGCGTATATAGCAATAATATGGAACAGGAACAGAGGAAGAAACAAAGATCAAAATCAGATAGAACGTGATCAATAATACTGCAATGCGAAATAAAAGCATTATAGAGCGTACAAGAAAAACAAACAGATATATTTAAGGACAATAAATCTGCAAGTAGTAGTGGAGCAATCGCAAAAAATATTAGGTTTAAAGAAGATTGCATTCAAGAAAATATATGAAAACGAGAAATTATACTATATAAGAATCTTTTTCTTGATGGGGTTTTCGCTTAATCGCTTAAAGAAGCATGTAGGTCCACTTATAGGAGTAGCTACAGAGAAATTCAATCAAAATTTTCAAAATTTTAACTGAATACTATGTATATTATAGCGTATTTCGATGACCGAACTAAACAGAGACAAATTACTGCTATGCACTCAAGTCTTCCGAGTGTTGTAGTATATATAAGTTCTCGCTTGATGTTGCGCTAATCATGCTGATAGATTTTTGAGAAACTTTCAGCAGACTGTCACTGTTGTCCTCTACTTATTGTATTTATTAAATGTCAACCCCTTAAATTAAATCAACGGCAAAGGAAAAAAACCAAGAATATCAGTGAAAGAGTTTCCCCTTTCAAACAAAAACCGATCTGTCTCGGCGTTTATTCGTATTTCTTGACGTTTTCGACTTATTTAAGGTAGTTCGTTTTGATTGAAATTATTTTTTCAAATTTACAGAAACTTCACGCTTATTTAACTGTTTACAAACTACTTCGGAACCACAAATACAAGCACGCCGTACTTTACAAAATAGACATGATTAATTGAAATGGCAACCAGGGAGCTATTAGAGATATACAGCTAGGCCACGTTGAATTGAATATGCGCAAGAGACGAAATTACGTACAGTGAAATTTAAAATACGGCACAGTTGAAACGAAATTTGCATTGTTTATAAGCCGGCCACTCACTACGCGGTACTTTCCGAGTTACTAGACTTGAAATAAACTTGGCAAGTACTTCTCCGAATTGTCTACATTACATTACATTAATTGTCTACTTTAAAAGTTACAAGTTTTTCGGGAAGTGCAAGTCAGAAGACGAGTAGTTTTTAAAAATGGAGGAAAATAATGATACGGCTGGCATCATGCCGTATCATTATTTACGCCTTTAGCAAAAATAGAAAAAGGAAATGTAGACGGAAAAGATGGTGGGTAACATCTTTAAATAGGATTTACTTGCACAATTTTGACTACAAACACTGTCAACAAGAACTAACTTGCAACTACTCGCACTAACGAATGCCGCGTAGTGTAGCGCGATCATAACAAGTATCGCAATAATCTACTCGCCGCCTTTGACTTGGGAATGTTTTCCGACGCACGACGGAAAGTACAAGTACTTCGACGAGTCTGTGTAAAGTTTCATACACACTACTTGCTACTTGTCAAGTACTTGGCAAGTATCGCGTAGTGAGTGCCCGGCTATATATGCAGAGGACAGAGTCTATTCTTTACCCGAGTCAGGAACTATAAATTAGTTGACTATTTGGCTCAATGGCGTCGCAATGCACATCTTTTATTCACCGTCTTTCTTGTTGAACATTTCTCGTTCCTATGCACACATCCTTTTAGCTCTGACCAATTCAAACGTATCAATACAAATGCACACATCCTTGAGACATTGCATACATGCTTTTGGCTTCCATAAAATATAGCACTACATAACATGCACAAAGAAAATATAAATTAATTAATACACATAAACAAATAAGTGTACAATAATTTCTGTCGAGACATTGTACATAATACCAGATGAAGAAAAACAAAATCCTGACATACAAAATATAAAGAAATAAGAGCGAGAAAGAATCAATACTTTTTTTGTAAATACTCCTATTATTTTTATTTATATACCATATGTAGAACTGAAGAATTATTTAGTTTTATGCACCTATGTGAAACAATATGATTTATACTGTAGGTCAGTTTCTGACATGGAGTTTTGAAGAACCATTATTGCCTAATATTTTATAAAAAAATAATAGTTATTTACGATACAAGTGTTAAAAGTGCGATTCTATTTCACGAGTTAAAAGTTTCGAGTGAAATAAAATAGCATTTTTAACACGTTTGTCGTACACTATTTTTTTTATATAACTGTTTACATTTATTTAAATGAATCAAGATTTCTACAAAATTTTTTGACATTTTATCACAAAAATAAAATGCATCACAAGTCGCACTGATATTTGAGAATTAGAAACGTCAAGAAAGCTTTGTTGACGTTTTTTATTCCTATTAAAATAATAAAACTGGATCTTGATGAGATTGATTGAAACTAATGATGATGCCCCATATTATATAGTACAGGATCCGGCACTGAAACTTTTGTTTTTCAAAGATAAAAAATGAAAGTATACGTTGTACATTTGAAGGTTCTCTTTTATTAACACTATGCACTAACATGGGAAGTTTGATATTAAACAGTTTTAAAAAGAATATTTGGCAAGTGTCCACCGTTGCTGTCGATGCATTGTCGTAGCCGATTTCTAAAGTGCAAGTGGACTCTGTCCAGTATAGCAACCGGTATGCTGGCTATTTCGTCACAAATATTATTTTTTAATGCTTCCATAGTTGAAGCACAGTCGTTATAGACTTTCGATTTGAGGTAGCCCCATAAAAAAATCACATGGGGCTAAATCTGGCAAACGTGCAGGCTACGAGATGTCACCTTTGTTGGAGACAAGTCGCCCTAGAAAATTCTCACTCAAAACACGCATTGAATTTCGTGAGGTGTGGACAGTCGCCGCATCTTACTGAAACCATACTTCTCCAACAGCAATATTTTCAAGAGCTCCTCGAAAAAATATGGCCCAATAATCCCTACACTTGATATCGCAGCCCAAACTGTGACCCGATTTAGAGGCAGTTGTATACAAAATATTGTTTTTTGGTAGCGTAACCAAAAAATTTGCGATATTATAATTGATGAAAGTTTACTAGAAAAACATAGTAAGCCAAATATCTCAAAGACCGTCAGCTTTTTTTCATATGAATACTATGTATAAAGTGCCTTTTATTTTTGGTGTAGGTTCAAACTAAATGATAAAAAATATAGGTTTGCATTTTAAAAAACAAAGTTTCTTTCTGGGTACACGAGCGGTAATAGAACGCCCTGTAGAATCAGAATCAATTATTTTGGATTTGTAAATATTGAGAAAACGAGACCCGTGAAATAAAAAAAGATACAGTTATCTCTGTTAGCAACCAAGATATTGGTGTTCCGCTCACTAGATGGACACCTACATATATATCTATAAATATAAAACTAAATTCACACTTACGCTAGTAGTGTCGTGTAATACTGTCGCGTCCAGCAACTGAGTCCAGTAAACTAATTGGGCAGTAACACGAGCTTTTATGTTGTTAATACATACCAGTGCTTGTCCCTGAGATTTCTAAATCCACACTTACATTTCGAAAATTTATTGTGCTACCCTAAACGGGCTTATAATTGCCCAGCATTCAGTCGTGACGAAATAATCTGTAAATTTTTACACATAAATAAATTTATTCCTAATAAGACTCGAATTCAAACTCTTTTTTACAAACTTAATTTTTATTTAATATCAGATGTATCTACTTGAACTCAGCAGTAATCGAAGATACCTTTATTACTTACTGCTCAATTACAAATCCATCAAATATCACCGTTTTTATTTCCTCTAGTTCAATTGTTTAATTCGACGAGCACAATTTAAAGCTCTTAAAGTGTTCGATATAACTGAACAATATCGGTTAAATATGATTACTAGATTAGTGAAAAGATGTTCTTTCTATCTCGCACTAAATTATATAAATTTCCTCCATAGTTCCGTATTACTGGAATTTTCTGGAATCGTTCTAAATTATTCTGGCATCACCGGATATAAAATATCCCCAGTCCATTTTAATCCACAATTAGTGATATTTTTATTAAATTTTATTATATTTACCAGCAAGAGTCTATCTTAACGAAAACTTACCAACAAAATAACTAATAGACACTATCCTCCGATAGATAAAAATGAAACAATAAAATTAATTTTCCGTAAATCCTTTCAAATGTGTGCACTATATCGATAATTACATATTTAAATGTTTTAATCAAACCTTTTAATCGCTTATCAAGTGTATCAAGCTACTTCCGATCCAAAAGCTTACTTCTTTTTTTCAATGTATAACGTGTTTTTGGAAAATAAATAAGCAAAAACGGAACATGAAAATCGAGCAATTTAGACCCATTAAAAAACTATTTTTAATTTTGCAATTTGCAAAATTTGAGCTAACTTGTTGAATAACCACAGTCTTTTAATCCAAATTGACTTAAGGTAAAAAACTTAAACCGATTTAAGATCAAGAGTTAGATTAATGTAATCACTTTAATACATTATAAATTTCTTCAGAATTAAAAAATACAGTTGAACCTTCAATTGTTGTTACTGATGACTTTCAATATTAGAAGCTAAAGACACTTTTAAAACTTTTAAAGAAGGTTTACAGATGAAACTATTAAATGATAATTCCAAACTACTCTTTATGTATGACTACTAGGCTATATAAATCCTAAACAATAGGTATATTACTTAGTTTCATTTATAGACGATTGTGATAGTAGGAAACGAAGGTATAAAATTGGAATACTGAGCTATACCGGTATGTATTTATATTTTTCACGCCCGTCGAAATAGATGAGTTATTTCATGGTAAAATGCACGGCATGTAATAAACTTTCCTCAATGGAACAAGTTTGTTTTTTATTGCATGTTTGGCTGTTATAATAATTCTTTACAGTCACTAAAAGAATTAACGGCACCTCCTAATTTATTATAAAATTCTCTATTTGTTACTTGTCAACATGATACAAAGTTGCATGTATTTTATTAATTTTAAGAATGTAAATGATGATAGGTAAAATATTAAAGTTTGAAACTGTTTATTTTCGTTGTTAAATGCACAACTTCTATACTTCTGCAAATATCCCCGTACAGCTTGATAGCAACAAAGTATATGTCGTTAAGGCAATATATAATGAAACAAATCATAATTTTATTGCACTTATATTCAGAAAAAAATTATTCAATTTATTATATATACGTAACACAATCCATACAGGTATACGTACTGCATTTAGCATCTAACAATTGGTTTATATACATCCTTATACATAAAATGATATATTTACAATATTAATCGGTCTCAGATCACATCTAACTATGCAGAAAAGTTGAACACGTTAAAATACTAGCAAAACAGACTAGACACTAAAAAACGAGAATCTTAAGATTTTGCGTGAAGCTGCTGTTGAGGTGAAGATTTTGGTGCAATCATCTCCTGCGCTTTCATCCTCAAAGTTTCAATTGACCTAGTTGGAGATAATTGAGAAGGTGTTGCAACTTCTGGACTTGTACTACGAGATCGTTCGTCCTGGTGCGGCATCAACACAGTGGAAGATCCTGACGGAACACCATTAGCTAGAACGTATTGGGATAATAGGGCATGAAAGGATGGGACGGTTAGTGGTGGTTTAGCTGTCCAAGGTAACCCGAGCGCTGGATTGAATACTGGAGGAAATGGTAAACCGGGCCAAAAATGTTCAGCTCCCATTGGTGGTATGCCCATAGGAGCGTGTAAAGCAAAATCTGGAATACCTAGAAAACAAAATTCATCGTCATAGGCTTGTTACAAGATACAATCCAAATAAAATCAAATTTTTGTAAACAATTCTGTACCTGTTTGATCGACTGGATGCATAAATGGACCAGCTTCTCTGCCCATAGCCTTTTCACGCTTTCGCCATTTTGCGCGTCTATTTTGAAACCATACCTTGAAAATATTAAAATTAAGTCTTACACAAAAATAATTAAAAGCAGTCAAGCGTGTTTTATAAGATTATACAAATTTTCTGTATTTAAACACAAACCTTGAACAATAGACAATTCATACAAATATGAGAATCAACAGTAGCAGTAAAAAAAAGAAATACCAACACAAAACATCCCGCAAATGAACAGATGTCAAATATAAAGAATTAACCCAAAATAAAGCTCATAACTAATAAATTTGCTCAACTATATCTCAATAATTATCAAAATCAAATTTATTCGGCAATAAAGTAGTACTTAAAGTGATAACAAAATATTGCATTATTGCAAAAAATATCTTAACGATACGTTAAAGAAAGAACACAGCTGGAATAATGTAATACAAAAACTGTTACTCCCCTATTATTTTATTATTTACTATTGTTGGCATAGATACCTGCCCACTAGTAACGGTCTATATTACCAACCATTTTCATTTCTGCCTTTTTAGAAACGGTAAAGTTAATTAAAAGCAAAATGATGTCACCGTATTATCCAAAGCTAATTTCAATGATCATCGTGTAATACGTATCCAGATATAAACGATCACCACTACTGAGGCATGAGCGCATTTGGCACGATTTGGCAACGTACATACATATGCGTGGTTACCGTCAATTTGATTGGCTTATTGAATCACTAACGCTTGGATAATAACTGACATGAATTGCATCTTAATTGGAAACAATTTTGATAATTAATCTGGCCTGTAAAGGCGTAAGTAGCGCCGCAATTGGCCATTGTGTACGACAATGGGGTTAATCGGAACCGATTCCGGTCTCCAGTCCCCGGACTCCGATGTCTCTCATTTAAAGTGTTCAACGAACGACTCTGTCTTTCATCGGCTCCCTTTCTCTACCCAATAAATTTAATGCCTGCCACTTATTGTTAAAATTAATACATCTAACACTGGTAATGGCAAATACAGATTTTGTCGACATTAAAATTATTCAAAGTGATTTTTAATTCCATTTAAATGCAATTCTTTAAGATAGTAGCTGTAGTAAAATTAATTTGCGTATTTAAAATCTTGTTTAATCTATTTTTGTTTTACTATTCTCAAAAGGATTTTTTTACTACCAGATCATTATTTTTTTTTTTAATTTTGTTGCAATTAATTTATTAAGTAACAGATTTATACTTTTACCTAGATATTACTAACAAAAACTTTGTCCAACTAATGTAATGTATTTTTCGTGTTTAAAACAAAATCTAGAAGGAACAAAGCTATATCGACTTACACATAATGTACAGGGGTGGGCATAAGTCACCTGGCAAATTTGCACAAATTTAAAAAATTCAAGTAATTTTAAAAAACGATGACACAAGATTAAAAAACGTTGGTTTGCTTTCATTATACCGCAAAATATTTACAATAGGTGTTCAAAATATTTATCGTTCATCTGGATACACTTCAAATAACGCGAGGTCTTCATTGATGATATCGAACTCGATTGTTATCCAATGTTTGAAATCTTCTTTGCATCTTGAACACTACCGGCCTCTCCAAACTTTTTGGCTAATTCAAGCATGTAATTGCGGTTTGGGAATTGTGTATCAGGCCAACTTTCTCTAAAACTCTCTACAATAGCTCCATAACTGCGATCAAGACAATAAAACTGGTTCAACGAAAACATACGCTGTTGTAACGAAAACTTGACTCGAACATTTTGTGCCATTTCACTCGACAGAAAACTATCTAACCACGCAACAATACCGGTATTGACATGTCTCGAGGTCGACAAGCATACTAACTTACTAACTGACATACTAACTGACGCATGCCCTGTTTTCAAGGCTGCCAGGTGACTTATGCCCACCCTGTTATATACAGGGTGAGTCACCACTATTCCCTCGGTCTGTTGTGCATAAACGCTAAAAGGTCTTAGTTTGAGATTTCGGGCAGATATACAGGGTAATAAGGACGATATTTTAAAATTATTTGCAATTGTACAGGATGACTCAAAAAAGTACAAAATATCAAAGTTGGATTATTTTTAATGAAGCACCCTGTATTATATGCTGCTTTAAAATTAACATAATATGTTAATTAACATCTAGTTGCGACTATCATTAATTCCTACCTACAAATAGTATACTTGAAACAATTATTACGTCTAGTGTCTGAAGAATAAAACAAACAAACAATACTCCATCTACCATTCCTGACTATATGAAACTAAAATCATAAATGATGTTATTTCGAGGACTGTGGGCTCGATACAAATAAAAACGTCTCATGAGCTCCTGAAACACGTGTCCTGAATTAATTAATTAAGCGTTGTGATGTTTGGCGTTATCGATTTTTATCTGTATTATAAATAATAAAAAATCTGTTTCATTCACTTACCCCAGACATTTTAAGAAACAAGATCATTTGAACATTGTGGATACAAGAAGATAGTCATCAGAGCATCTACAGTTATCTTTTTCAGTAGATAATTTAGTTATATTTATTCAATTCAAACGACCATTTCGTAGAGTACAACTTTTTCGGAAACGGACTTATTAAGTCAATTTCAATCGAATATGTTAAAATTGAATGTGGTCGACAATTTTATATCTTATTTACTTATTTTTTTGTTTAACATGTTTATAAGTTTATTAATTTGTTTATAATAACGGTTACTTAATTATTTTATTTTCAATTCTAATACCATACATTACCAATGTGCCATATGTATTACAAACTAGGAGTTATTCGAATAGTCAAATATTAGAATATTGAGAAAAAGCATCACCTGTAGAACGTTTTTGAAGAATTTCGTTAATAGCTGTTTAGTTGATAAATTAGACATGTACATCTTTATAGTTTTTGGTAGGGGATTTAATGTACTTTCACGTAAGATAGAAAAATACAGAGTGTTCCATTTAAGTTCAAGCAGTTATTTATGTATGAAACAATAGAAAATATGCACTATTTTGCTGAATGCCATCTAGCCAGTATCAAGTTACTCTACTGGTTTATTGAAAGCACGCTTTGTCAAAATAAGTTGTGGCAAATATGAATATTCCCAGTCATACATGTAGTTTTTAGTTTTTTAGGAAAAGCCTACATTTTCATAAAAATTTTCTCGAAATTGGCAGAAGATATAGAAGATAGAGGACTATCAAATGGTATATAATACAAGGTGTTCCATTAAAAATAACCTAACTTTGATATATTGTACGTTTTTGAATCACCCTTTACAATTGTTAACAATTTTAGAATGTGACACAAGAGACCAAGGGAATAGTCGTAACTCACCCTGGATAGATATACAGTGTGTATAAAGAATGGAATATATTTGTTGTTTCTCTAACCATAAAATATTTTGAAAATTTTTTTACAGCCCATTTTTAGTTTTAAATTGTACACATTATTCTGTACTTTATTTAAGTTATGATGTTACTAGTGGTCCACTATGACGGCATCGATATATACGAGGGAGCGTTTTTATATTCGCGGAATGGGAGATAAGGGGTGGAAATAAAAAAACCAAATTATTTTTCTTTTTCAATATATTCACCTGCAACACGAATACATTTTTCACATCTTTCAATTAATTTATTTATACCCTCATAAAAAATTGATTTCTCTTTATCTGCAAAATACGCCGAAACTGCCTCCTTGACTTAATCATTGGCAGTAAATTTTTTACCCCGCAGCTCTTTTTTCATTTTCGGAAACAGGTAATAATCACTCGGAGCCAGGTCTGGGCTGTAGGGTGGGTGATTCACAATTTCGAAGCCCACCTTATGCAGGGCAGCTAACGTAACGCGGCTCTTGTGGACGGGCGCGTTGTTGTGCAAAAGCAGCACACCTTTCGTCAATTTTCCCCGTCTTTTCTCTTTAATGGCTTCTTTTAGTCGCTCTAATATTGAAGCGTAATATTCTCCGGTTATAGAAACACCTTTATCTTTATAATCAATCAACAATATTCCTTCCGAGTCCCAAAATACCGTTGCCATGAGTTTCCCAGCTGATTGTGACACTTTAAATTTCTTGGGAGGTGCTGCGCCCTTTTTATGCCACTGCATGGAGTCTTGTTTGGACTCATAATGATGAACCCAAGTTTCGTCTCCAGTAACAATTCGATTCAATACACCATCCTTGTCTTCATTACAGAGGTCCAAAAATGCACGCGAACACGCGACTTTTTCCATATTTCACTTTTCACTCCTGATTATGTTACTTGGTTGACGATAGCTCAAAGACTAACAGTCTAATAACAATGAAACTTCGTATTTATACTAATTATGCGCTCATATACCCGCGAATATAAAAACGTTCCCTCATATATTTTAATAGAACCCTCTACATATTTGTTCATTTATGAATTCTATGTGCCGAATTTGAAAATGAATAACATATGGTACCTAACGTTAATAGTGTAAGATATAGTGATTTAAAGTAATTTAAATATTTGTTTGAATACCTGCCATTCGCTAATTTTATTATTATTTTATTTATTATCGCATTGTAATATTGTGATAATGTACTAATTTTAAGTCACTACATCTTCCAAACTATCAAGGTGTTATATATTTTCGATTTCGGCACTTTACACAGACTCCAGAAATGAACAAATATATAGAGGCTTCTATTTAAAGAAATATCGATGACGTCCTAGCCGAGGACTGTGACATCATAACTGAAGTGAAATACAAAATAACATGCACAATTGCAAACAAAAATCGACCTGTAAAAGAAATTTTCAAAATATTTATGGTTTAAGATATAACGAATATACATACATATGTATATTCATACTTTATGTGCGCACTATATATATGTATACCTATATAATAACCGAATTAGAACCGCAATTGTAAACAAATAAGTTGTTCAAAATCCATTCAATACACAGAATCTCTCATTGGATATAACACCAAATCAAATCTAAAGCGCATCAGTTGCTTGGCTCTGAACGCCTTGATTTAGTATATAAAGAAGGAGAAATGTTTTAGTATGCGCACCTCGTTTGAGGATCTAAGCAACAAAACATTAAAAATACGGTAACTGCCAAATTATTATGAAGGTCATACTCAGTCAGAAAAAATCATAAATACTCACAAAGTAATTATTATAAACTTTGGTAGTCGAAATCTAATAACCTAGGGAGTAATCTGTTATAATGAAGTTTCGTATTTAATGTTGGATACAAAAAAAATACCTTACAAGAATTATAGAAATGTTCTGACGCTCTGTTATCTATACACAAAGCTACACGAAATTAAAAATGCTATGGCAAAAAAGTATCCTTCAACGGCAATAAAAATAATTTACTAGTCTATATGCCTCAGAAAAATATGATAATTAACAAATCCTGACACAGGCTACTGTACTAACTATGCGCTTACTATGAAGTACTCAAGTGTGCCATGAAAAGCAATTAGAACGTAAGTCTCATCATATTTACCACATGTTAGTTCAAAAATTATTCTGGCTCGCGATTTTAGAGTGATAAATAACTATACAATCGCTAATTATATTAGGGAAGAGAAGCTACAGGTGTCAAGTAAAAATTGTTGAGTTTCATTATGTATTGAAGAAGAATAAATAGGTTATATTAGACATAATTTCACGTATCTTTAACTTAAATAAAAGATCAACCTTTATTGTTTCTTAATTCTACTGCTGTTATTTATTTGATTAAGTTTATTGTTTCTCCTATTATAATGAAACACCAATTGCAAGAATAGTTTTGAACGTTTCAACCATTATTTGAAAAATAACACGTGTATCTTTAATTCTGTTCCCATAAAACTATGCACTTTATATTCACAGCACAAGTACACTGAATAGCACTTGAATTTTCTTTGAAAGCAATTATCCTTTGACGGTAATTATATAATTACTTAACCACCTTGTTCAATTTTTGACGACTACCTACATTAAGAGTTTTAATTTTCTTTATACAAGAAAAATTACATTGAAGTACCATTATTACTTACATCCCAACAAAGAGAAAATTAGCAATCATTTTCAAGTACCTTAATGGCATTAGCCATTTAATAGGATTAATGATCCTTGTTGAAAGTTTTGCCATAAAATGCTTTGTGTAAGAAACACTATAGAGTAACACTTTTGTGAAATATGTAGGTTTGATGATTGCAAAACAATTGTAACAGATTTTTAATCATAGAACATAAAAAGCGATAACTATCTGAGCTGATTTCTTTGAGTGTTGAGCCTGGTGAAATTCTTTTAATTAGAGCTAAGGAGCCAAGGATATAAAACACCTACGATTTGTTAAAAATACATCATATTGACAGAGTGTTTTAATTTAAAAGCAAAATATTTCTACCGACTTGGAGCAACACAATTGTTATTGTATACACAAGACATCTTGCTAGCATCATCTCTCCAATTACCTGCACTCGAGCCTCACTTAAATCGAGCCTCATAGCTAATTCTTCCCTGGTAAACACATCCGGATATTGCGTCTTTTCAAACGCCCTCTCCAATTGGTGTAACTGGAAAGTTGTAAAGGTCGTACGTGAGCGGCGTATCTTTCTAGGTCTTGTCTCGTTCATATCTTCCACAACCTCTCCCTCCATCATTTCACCTTCACTCACTGAATCCATTTTAGAATCGTTTTCTGAAAATGACAAGAAACCAAAGTGTTAAATAAGTAATAATATTTCAAATTACAGTTTTGTACAGCATACTATTGTGATTTCCTCCGTAACAGGTTCAACACATAAAATTTTAAATTAATGCTAGCCCTTAATTTATAAATGCAGTTATAATTCTAAACTCTCACAATTATTAACAGGTTGCCGCACTAAACTTTGCTGTCCTCACAATATCCGTAAAATAAATGTATATCTAAAGAATATTATAGTAGAACTTCTCTCATAAGAGACGATAGAAAAACATATGTGTACATGTATGTCAGCAATATGAGTAAAAAACATTTAGAATTTAAAAAAGCAAGCACAGGATTTAAAGTGTTTCTAAATAAAACGCAGCAAAATACACTGACGGATAAAAGTAATCAGACATTTTATACGTAAACCTCGACTTTGTCTACCGTGCATTTCAGTTAAAAGAGTATTTTCAAGCACCTTTAGTGCACAATTTTAGTGACTGATGATGAGTAGAGCCGGAAAACTATGCCGAAAGTAACACCTTTCTAATTGGTAAAAATCGAAGATTTTTTGGTACCTTGCCCTGTTATAAAGTTCAGTAGGCGCAAAAAGGAAACCTAACGAACAACGCAAAATCTTTTTTCATCTGCTAAATTTTAACAAGGCAATAAATTGTAACACCATTGTAATGTCCGGGAAAATACTATTCCAACTGTTAAAGTTTTCCAATTCTCCCAATTATTATTATTATATATTTATATAAGTATTATAATTGTAGATTTTTTGATTAACCAAACTAACTTCCTAATCTAGAGAAGGAGAAATCAATGCAACTGGACTACGGTTGAAAGTCCTTCACTAGCAGTCTGTATCACTATTTTGATGGCTTAAATATTCTTTACAAAGTCTCTTACCATACCAATTCAGAAAATATGAAGTAATTAGATAATAGCTTTCAACTTTAGAAAGAATTTTATTTCAAGACAGAAAATTATTTTTAGTTAATTACCGGATGTTTATGTCTTTTAGCTTATATCACGCGGACCAGCGTACATAGAAGAACGGTCTTTGCATATTTAAATATGTTATCCCCTTCGTATATTTGTGAAAAAAATATATGTCATGTACATATATATACATATGTGATAATCATATGGACAAGAAACGGTATGTGTACACATGGTATAAGATGCCTAAGAAATATCTGTATCTTAACCGGCTACGGCCTTTGTGTTATTTATTTGTTAAGTTAATAAAATTTATTTTTTAAAAGCGACGATTGGAAATTAGCAAATATAATAACGGGTCGATGGCCGCAGTGGTTAGGCGGCTGACTATCGTTGTGAGAGGACAATAGGTGCCGGAGTTCAATTCTCTGGACGGACGGTGACATTTTTTCAGAGAGTTTAATCCCGCATCGACTTGCCATTCGCTGTTGGGACCAAAGTGATTAACAGCACGGCGTCATAAAAGGCGATATGATGCTGTCCATTTGAACACAACTTACACACACCAAACTACACCGCGAGAGTTGCAGTGATAGCCAGACAAGTAATACAGCTTACGGAGTCACTGCAACTAAGCAGCCACAACACACACAAAAAATACAACAGTATTGAATTAGGTTTCCTTTAAATAGCGAGTATTAATAACTTGACGTCATGACTTAGTTGAGATAATAACAATAATTCCTATAACACCAGCCCGCGCTATGTTAAGACTTCCTTTTCGAAATTTGAAATTTTTAAAGTTCTTTTAGGTTTGTTCCATATTGTTCCAGAGTTTATATAATAATAATAGTACCTACTACATAATACAATAAAAATATATACATAAATACAGGGTGATTGGTGAGAATGGCCTATTAAAAGTATTATCCAAACGAAACGGAATTTTAAAACAAAATGTTGCAGTTGGATATGGTTGAATATGAACTATCACGTAAAAATATTTTTGAATAAATATCACTTCCGGTTAACCGGAAGTGGGCATCAACTTCGATTTTTTAAATAGCATGCTATAAAATAAATTACAGATTCAGCTTCTATGTTAAATTTTACACATACCATATTTTATGTATCATACCCTATACCTAAATACCATTCCTTCTGAGTTATCTTCTCGATCTTACTTTACAGAGATATTACGTCACGTACGAGTAAACGAGACGAATGAAATTTTGCATACACACAGCTGATATGTAGTTACACAACATTTGAAGTTCTTCTCTGTAACATTATACAGGGTGTTCAAAAACTTAGTCGTTTATAAATAAGTTCAATCTTCGGAAAGTAGATTTTTTTAAATGGAAAGGTATATATTTTCTTAGATATTCTGATTCTACAAAATATTCTCTTTTAATCTATATTAGATATTCCTATAGCCACAATGGAAGAATGGAAGATGGAATATGGAATAAGTTATAACGATTTAATTAATCTCCGTACCTAAAATTCTCATCCAATTTACTGAAGCAAGTGTGCTTAACTTATTTGTTTTACATACTTACTTGCTCATGAATTATAGGAATAAGGGATCCTTTAGGCAAATAACACCAGCTACTATTTGAAGAACAATAATTACAGGAATGCGTCTCCGAATATAGAATGCCTTAACAGAAACGGTTGCCATATCGAACCATTTAGATACGTTAACTTATTTATTTATGTTATTATCTACTATACCTTTTATATTATCTTTTTTATTATTTTAATTTTACCTGATTTGTTATTACTAGTTATTTAGACCTTTGATCCAAATTTACTTTATGTTGATTATTCAAATACCGTTCGTTGGGAATATCTAGGACAAATCTCAGATAATTTAAATTTTTTACTGATATTGTCCTTCGCCATTGTTCTACGAACATATCGGTTGCTAAATCTTTTTATATCTTAAAAATTCTTATAAATTTTTGTTGATCATTGGTTGTAAATGTTAGTATCTTTCAGTAAACGTTCGATACGTTTATTTTACTATTTGATTACATTCACTTTGCATAATAAATAAATCCATGATTACTTGACTTGGTCTATTCTAAATGCCAATCTATTATAACACCATATAGTGAGAAAAATGTATTGTACAAAAGCGAAAACAAAATTATTACAGATAAAATAAAAGTTGTAAAAAAATACTAAGATTACATTATGTTTTGTAACAAATACAATATTTTTTTGTTGTTGTAAAGTAAATATTCGCATTGTTTACCCTAATTATTGTACTGGTGCAAATCTATTTCTCTCAGTGTACGCAAGAACAACTGATTAAAATGACCGACGTCAAAGTAAGTGGCAACTAACTATGTAAAACAAATAAGCTAAGCACACTTGCTTCAGTAAATTGACATCTGCATGGTCATTTTAGGTACGGAGGTTAATTAAATCGTTAAACGCCAAAAAGGTATATAAAATAGATAATAGAAGATGTGTGGCGGAGTTGTCAGATTGGGATGAAAAGACCAAAATTCTGAAAGTAAGCTAAAAGGGAAAGATATCTACATAGATTCTGAATTGACCTTCGAAGAAAGAAGTATACAGAGAAAGATCAGAGACAAAGCAAGAAAAGAGAGTAATAAAGGAGCAAGAGTTAGAGTGAAATACCAGCAACTGGAAGTAAATGGTAAACGTATGGTATGGGACAAAATGAAACATGCACTCGTTACACTGTGATGATCCAAAAAACTAAACAGACGCAAACAAATAACGACTGGACTAATGAAAAGGAAAATCTCAATAGCCATTAGGAAGAAATCAAGATAAGACGAACAAAAAAGGAAGTAAGGGATTAAACAATGACGAACAACAAATTGAGAAACAGAGGAAAGCATCGGACGGAAAATTCTGTAAAATTGGAACATGGAACGTCACAGGTACCTATAATGAAGGAGCACTAAAGAAATATGAAATAGATATTCTTGCTGTAGGGGAGACGAAACAGAAAGGACAAGAGATAGTCACATTAGATGGCTATACCCTTTTCAATAGTGTAGCAGATAACAGGCGCGTAGGAGTGGGGTTCTTACTAAGGAACGATTTCAAAGACAATGTAGTAGATTTTAAATCCGTTAGTGAGAGGGTTTGCCGTTTGAGATTGAGAGGAAAATATACATACCCGTACCGAAGAGAAAGATCCAATAGTCAAGAGCGAGTTTTATGAGGAGCTGAAAAAGTATTAGAAAAAGTGTCCAAATTTGACATCAAGCTGGTGTTAGGCGGACCTAAATGCCAAAATAGGAAGAGAAGATGAGCACAGGAAAGTATCAGGTGGTAACAGTAAACACATGCTTTCGAGTGAAAATGGGAAAATGTTAATACAATTTGCACTAGAAAATAACTTGAAAATTATGAGCACCAACTTTAAACATAAAGAAATTCATCAAACAACCTGGATGTCACCGGACTTCAAAACTAGAAACCAGATCGATCATGTCCTAATAGAGTATAAACATCAAAGATGCATAGCAGACGTAAGAACCTATAGGGAAGCCGACGCGGATTCAGACCATTTCTTAGTAATCATAAAATTAAAACAAGTTGTTCCAACAAATACACACACAAGAAGTATCAGGACCACAAAATATAATCTGGAAGAAATAAAAGATAAAAACACTAGCTAAAATAGAGTCACAAATAGATAGCAAGCTGACTAATCTAACAGAAACAAATAATATTGACAAATAGAAAAAATGGTACAAGAAACACTGGGAATATGTCTTGGAGGAAAGGTCAAAAAGAGAGGAAAGGATTGGTTTGACGAGGAATGTAAGACGATACTTCAAATAGGAAATAATGCCAGAGCTAACATGTTAAGAGAAAATACAGTAGCAAGAAGACGAGAATATGAAGAGGCGAGAAAGAGAGCAAAGCAGATATGTAGACAGAAAAAGAAGTGTCTAGAATCAACTTAACAAAATAGAACAAAGTTATATTAATAAAGAGCTAAGAAACTTTTACCAGGAAACAAAGAAAGCCCGCAATGCCGGCACGAAAAATACTATATCCTTCCTGAAAGACACTAATGGAGAACTAATAGGAAATAATCAAGGTAAACTGAAGATAATGAAAGAGCATTTCGAGAAAGTGTTTTGGAATGAAGACGAACACGAGGAGAGTGAGGCAGAAGGAAATTTTCATTTGAAAGAAGGAACAGACTGTTTTGGAATTAAGCTGCCAAATGAGATGGAGATAATGACAGAAATAAATAAACTAAAAAACAATAAAAGCACAGGTGAAAATGGAATTCCAGCGGAAGTACTCAATTACGGTGGAGAGGGAGTCAAGCAGAGGATTGTTAACTTCATTAAGAACGTGTGAGAAAAGGAAGAAATGCCTTTGGCTTGGCATAACGCCGTAGTATGTCCTATACACAAAAAGGGTGATAGATGCCGAATGGAAAATTACCGAGGAATAGCATTGTTGGATGTAACATATAAAGTATTGGCACGGCTCATTCGTGGTGGACTGGTGACGTATCAAAATCAGGCAATTGGTGAATATCAAGGAGGCTTCAAGGAGGGACGAGGCACAATAGACCAAATTTTTTCCCTAAAAATGATCCAGCAAAACAGTTATGAGCGAAATCTGGATTTGGATATGCTGTTTGTAGATTTTCGCCAAGCGTGTGATAGTCAGGAAGAAACTGTACGAGGCGCTAGGAAAACTTGGCGTGGCAGCTAAATTTATAAACCTGCTAAGGATGACCCTGATGAGGACAAATAGCAAAATACGTATAGATGGACAAGTAACGGAAAACATTACGGGAAATAAAGGTGTACGGCAAGGGGACCCGCGATCAACGGTGCTTTTCAATTTTGTTCTAGAAGCAATATTGAGAGAGAGTGGAATCGAGACTAATGGAATAATCTATCAACGGCGCTACCAAATACTCGCGTATACAGATGATCTGACCATAATCACAAGATCTAGGACAGAATTAAAATCAGTATTTCAGAAGCTAGAAGCTACGGTTTAGTAATAAACGAAACAAAAACAAAATACATGGAAATGGAAAAAAATTACAAGAACGATACAGTCATCAACATCAAGAAAGAAGAAAAGGTTTATAATTTTGAGAAGGTAGATAGTTTCGAGTACCTCGGGGCACAATAACAAGTAATTACAAAAAAGAGTAGAGCGCTAGGTGGCCATAACAAGTTATTCAGGTCCAAAATGATCTCTAGAGCTGCAAAATTGCGTCTGTACAAGAGAATTGTAAGACCCGCGGTGATGTACGCGAGCGAACTGTGGATAATGACAAAACAGACAGAGAAGAAATTGGAAATATGGGAGAGACGGACGCTACGGAAAATCTTGGGGGGAGTGAAGGTGGAAAATGGCGGATGGAGACGAAGAATAAACGCGGAGACACAGGCGATATTGGGAAGTCCAGCTATAACGACTAACGTTAAGGCCAAAGGGTGAGATGGCTTGGACATGTCGGTCGAATGCCGGAGTATAGACATGCGAGAAGGGTGCTGGAGGAAGGGACTGGCGGAAAGAAGAAAAGGGAACGTCCAAAAAGGAGATGGTCGGATGCGGTTGCGACCGACGTGAAAAAGTTGGGAGTGTACGACTGGAGGAGAGAACAAAGGACAGAGACAGATGGAGGGAATAAGAAATAGAAAAGCCGTGGGCCTAAATGGCTTGTAGCGCTGAACTATATATATTCCCACCAATCACCGTGTATAACAATTTAATTTGAAATTCTAGATTTTGAAAGTTGTTTCAGATTGTTCCCATTATTCAGAAGATTGTTTCGCTGTCTATGCCATACATAGTTTATGAAATAATTGAGGAAAGCAGAACGAAGCATGGTATCAGAGTAAAATAGAATTATCTTATTATTATTATCTTCAGCATGAAATACACATGATAGTAGGTTAAAGTTTTGGAACAATGATTCCAATAAAATAACTTTCAAAATTACGAAAACGTGCATTTTTCAACTTTTTTTTCTTTTTTTCGCAATTTTTAAATATTAGATTGCAAAACTCTGAAGCAATATGGAACAAACCAAGAACAACCTGAAAGAACTTTTAAGATTTCAAAAAAGGAGAAGCTAACTTTACACAGGCTGAACAGTTACATTTGGCAGTTTTGCATCTGAATTAATTAGACGCGAAGAAAAGACACGGACGTTACATTTCATGTTTTTTTAATTCCTAACTACTTGGCCCTGGATAGATTACCGACCTCATTCAAAAATAAAATCAATTTTGAATAAAAACGAAACATTCATTTATGTACAAATTAATACCTTAACTCTGGTTTCGCCTCTCATAATATGCAAACCGATAATACTTTAGCGGCTGAATGTTTAACAACTACACTGCAGGCTAAGGAAAAAATAAGCTTAAAAATCACAAATTATGTGGTGAGTCCGATAACGAACTGCTCCGTAAAAAAAAACTTAAATTGCGGATACCCATTACATACATATATATAAATATATAGAGTAAAACTAATTGTACTGGGTAATTCGGTCTGTGATAAAAAGAACAACACTAATTGTTCATATGAACCTCAATATTTCGTCAATTTATTTTTGACTTCATCAGGAGGTACAGAACAGTAGCAACAAATTATACATATTACACTTAAGACACAGTCAAATAGAATGATGATGAAAATTCTATTTGACTGTGTCTTAAGTGTAATATGCATAATTTGTTGCTACTGTTCTGTACCTCCTGATGAAGTCAAAAATAAATTGACGAAATATTGAGGTTCATATGAACAATTAGTGTTGTTCTTTTTATCACAGACCGAATTACCCAGTACAATTAGTTTTACTCTAACGAAGTCCGGTCGATATTCCATTATTTATAAATATATATATGTATATATATAATATATAAAACATTATTTTTGTAATTAACCGTGCAACTACACTTATATGTTTTAAAATAGCTACTGAATTCATCAATTTTTTCGATACTCATTTTACAAATCGTTCATATTTTTTTATTTCGTATTGATAGCTACATACGCAACTAAATTTTAATTTTTATGAATTTTAATAGACACACCCGAAGGATTAAAACAAATATCAATTATTTTTCTACTGCAAGGGATGTATTTTTCCCCGTTTTTAATATAAACACTGAATATGTTCATATACATAACAACAGTACAAAAAGTATCGATGATATTATATGTAGATGCTTTATAAATTGGAATTTTATTCAATTTCGAATTTTTATTATTTATCGTGTGCCTATTTTCCGCTCGACATAAAAAGAGAATTTATTTATGCCGGCTTTTTATTGATGATCCAAAAACGCAACTAATTCTGTACTACGGGACCAACATTGCAGTATGCGTATGCAATGTATGTGCTTCTATCCCTTATCAGACAACTCATTCGTATTAGGATTTATTTTGTATAGAGCAGATTTGTGCGATGTATCAAAGCAATATCGCTGCAAATATGTAATATATGAATAGTTAGTTAGTATGTGCCTAATTTAAAACATAAATTAAATGTTCACGAATTTTAAAAACCATAAACGTTGGAATGGGTAGATATAAATTAGCAAATAGAAATTGTTCAAATGAATCGAATTAATTTGGAAAAGCTTCCACTTTTCGTCAACGCAGTTTAGTAAGTTAAAAGAAGAGCAAGGTACTGATATTTTGAGATAGGTCACATGGGCACTTACCTATATAATTATAATAGGTAACGTGTTATTTCTACAGTTTTACTAAAAGTAGTTGTTCTTCTTTCCCTTATCTTGCTTCTACTCTATTTCTTCTTCACTTTTCAAATTCTACTCTTCTTCTTTCTTCACTCCTGCTTTTTAGTAGTAATTTAGTATTAGTCTTTATCTTAGTCAACTTGGAAGAACAGCAACTGCTGATAGTTGGCTAATTGGTTCTTTTCTTTTATATCTATATATATGTTTATTATATTTTTTGTACACTTTTTTTAATCGATAAAACTATTATTAGTATTTTATTATTATTTATTCTAGTTATAGCGAGATTTGCAACATAATTTCAACAAATTTTCAATTTTTTAATACATACAAATAGACTACGAAACAAATTTGGATCTCTTTTGAGTACTCGAAATTATTTCTTGTTTTTAATATAAACGTTATATAGATGTACAAACTCGTAGTAAAATGATATATAAGGGTCTGTAATATTATACATACATACGTTACATAAATTGATATTTCATTCAATTTAAATTGTTTCGCTCTTATTCAAATAAGAATATATGAAGTACACTTTACTCATTAGACTTTTATTATTTTACCTTTACCTGCAACATTTTATTTTTGTAATGAATTTATACATTTTATTACAGCATTCACATCGAACTTAGAAAGTACTTTATGTTTCGTTCAATTCATGCTGTTTTAGGTTAGATTCTTGAGCGATTTTCTAGACTAACAATTTATATCAGAACATGAACGTAATGCAAAGCGGCTTACATTCTGCTTTACTAAACAAACTCCTCGCATAAATTTTAGTTTATTCTATACTAACAGTTACAGCTTTTGTTAAAACTTTCTCCTACGAGAATTCATTATATTCAAGCATGCACGTTCACATACGTTTAATACTAATTTAAATCCGATTTCAGCGCGAATGCATTTCGAAGTTAATTCGAGATCGGCCATTGAAATTTGCATAAATGAATCAAAACTAACGAATGGGTCAAAGCGTTCTCCTCCCTCCACAATGTATGTACACAAAACATTGCATTACGTTCAATAGCACCACATATTATAGAGGCGTACAAAGTCTGTACGTATACCTGCATGAATACCAAAATTGAAAACAAGCAAGTTGACCGTTAACACTGCAGATAAAAGTGAATCGCTAAATTAATGTCACAGTGAATTGCTGTTAAATAAGTATAAAAGTAATTCACTGAGTGTTCTTATCTTATAAATCAGTGTTTAACATTATATGCTTTGTCGCAATTTCTCACGTGGTTTGTCATAAACAACTATTTTTATTGTCACTGTCACCTCTTCTGTACTCTCAGAGATAACATGAAGTTACTCATATCCTAAATCTTATCAAACCAGTAGTATGTTTGCTATTCTCTAATATCTAATTTTTTTTAAATAACAGCATTATTTGACAGATAAATTAAGTTGTAGTTAGTGAAAACAATGTACGGTTGGATTAGTTTTTAGTAATTAATAAATACCAAAAAGACGATACTATCATCGTCAAAAATTTTGAACAGGATTGCATATACAAACCAAAATTAATGATAATGTATAAAAGTAATGTGGCATAATTCTTATAAAGTTCTAAAATGTGCTTATTTGCTGTGTTTTTTAGTTCGATTAGCATATTTTAGGATTCTAGACTAACTAACATTACCCCTGCAGTATTTTTAAAAAGATACTTATTTATAAAAGATGCGGAAATATTTGAGTTCAAGAATTTCAAGCATATATTATCTATACAGGATGATTCAATACTATTGTATAAAAATTTAATAAACTTCTTGGATCAAAACGTTCAAAAAGTGTTTATAAAAAAATTTTCATATACAGGGTGCTACATTGTCTAAAGCAAAATGCCTTTATTAATATCTAAAACATACTTTGACAGATTTCAATAACATTTTTATAATTTGTTGATATGTGGATAAACTATCTTGCGGACCTATTATCGTTATTCAATAATTCAAGGAACAAATCACTTATATTTTTGCACAGAAACAAAGCTCAAAAGTATTTTATAGTAGTAAGAATTCTCTCGGAGTACAGCAGACCAAACAGCGGATGTATGATGTAACTTTATTTTATCAAAGCACCTTTACAGAAAAAAAAAACGACATTGAAGTTGTTGGCGACGCCCTACCTGTTCTTATAGAAAACATTCCTTTGGTCAAAAGGCACCAAACTTGCGATTACAACATGACCGTGTTCAACCTATAACTTTGCTCGTATTGTGAACATAGATTCGCACTATTTATTCACCCGATTTCATCAGGACTGAAACAAATAGAATAGAGGCCTACTTGAGTGGCCTACACATTTGCCACATTTATCAGATTTCTACATTACACAACATTACGTGCCAAAGTACAACATCTACACGAAAAATTTTATTTTCTTCAAATATACTAGATACTTTTACTGATTATATATTTTTCTATTGTTCTGTAGTAATAAGAATAAACCTAACAATTTTGCATGTGTAAGACTACTACCAACCAAAAATTCACCAAAAAAAGCGGCAAGAGTGCCTTTCAAAACATAAAGAGGGGGGAAGAGAACAAGACCTCATTCATGCGGTCTAATAACAAAACTTTATGCGCAACATCATCTTCATTTCAGTGGATTTCGCTGCAGTTTCTTATCACCATTAGTTTCCAAGTAAACACGTGAGAAAATAAATGTGAGACATCTTATATAAAAGGAATGGAAACTGGTAAGCTATAATATAGTTCTATTTAAAAAAACAACGAGCAAATCGTAATATAAAACTTAAACCAACTGTTGCTTTAACTCGCCATTAAATATATAAAACTTATTTTGTCTTAAAATGATAGAGAGATTGTTATGTATTCTAAGGCTCATACAGAAGGTGCTCTTTAATGTCATAATAAGCCTATCTAAGTTTGTTATGTGGTGATGTATTCAAAATAACAATTTACTACGTAATAAGCAGACTAATCAAATGTTTAGCTTCTTTAGATATTCTAGGAAGTATGCCATCAGATTCTGGCGAAATTTCGCAATTCAATTTATTAAACATGAATAATATACCAGATTCGGTAAAAGAAAATAAAAATATTGATAATTAATTAAAGTGAATGTGATTGTACAGAAACTATGTGTCAGTAATGTTTTTATTTAGAGATTACGGCAAATCTTTGAAAAAATTGATTAAAAGATTTTATTTCAACATTGTCAATTGTCCGCATCTTTTGTCATTTGTTATGATTTTATTTCAACATTGTCAATTGTCAATAAGTGTTGTTGTTGTTATATATCGGTGATATTAAGGAAAATTTAGTAATATATTAAGCACTGGGACTTCAGAATACGATTGCCAAAATTACATATATATACATATGACGCTACTCACAACCAGGATATAGTGAGAATTTTATGAAAATATGGGCGTAAGAAAAAAGATAAAAAACAATTAGGTTAAAGGTTTTTGTTTGCAAGAAAATTTTATAATACGTTTAAAGTTTAAAGGCATTGTTGCAACACAGTTGTGCGTTTGTGAAAAGAGCTCAGTAGTAAGGAGGCGGTGCAATTTTTTATCGTTTCAACATTTAACACGCTAGTTTAAGGTAAGAAAGGCCGAGTTTATTTCTAAAATAAATTTTTAAAATGGTTAATATATGTTGTTGTTCTTTTTTAATTTGATTTTCATTTTTGAAATAACAATACATACAATGCAAAAATAAACTGAATACAAAAAAAACCCACAAAATATACAAAATCTACTAACTCGACGTTTCGCCACTAATGTAAATGATGGCTTCTTCAAGAAAAACTGGATAGAAGGTACCAGAAGGTCACAGGTACTCGATGTGTAAACAACGCTACAGGCGAGAACCTCCTAACAAAGAAAAGCTGACACAAGCAAATATATATCGCCCGAGCCAGAAAATTTGTATTTAATGTAGAGATGGCATATTGATACATATGCATATCTCTGTTTAGGTACGCTGTTAATGACGTAACAGACAAGATCCAAAAATTCGACTGTAGGTCGATTAAAAATACACAGTTTTAAACAGTTTTGGCTACTGTTGCATACTTTTAGAATATGAAACGCTGAACGTTGCAGAATGGTAGTCTTGATACCATTTGCAAATATATATCTATATCACACGATGTTATGATAAATTACAGGAACACTACTTCCAACAAGATGGAACTCGGATAAACGCTGCCAACAAAAACATTGTCTTTCTTTTCTACTTACAACAGATATCTAATCAAAACAAATGTTGTGATACATCTCGAAAAGATATTCAGTTAAAGCTAAGTGTGCTGAAGAACGTGTCCTAACGTATCGTTAATGTTCTTTGATTCTAGTTTGAATTAAGTGTCCAGGTTCAGTTATATATACTGAACCACAATAACACGAAATTTCACAGATGCGTTTATGGAAGAGAGCAGGGTGAGTGTCGTTAGGCTACAGAAGAAGTTGTGAGCTTTTATTTAATGGTTTAAAGGTGGCTTTATGGGTATTTTATTTACAGAGAATTCTACCGATTTCATCCGTAATGACGTGAATGTTCGGGAGAAGAGTAGTTTATTTAATGTCGATATGTCTTTAGGAATTTGTGAATGAGTGTACCTATTTATGACGTCAAAGTAGAAACAACAGTTTAAATAGCAATTTGAAGCAGCTCTCAAATTAGGTGGCACTTGTTCCCATTAAAAAAAAATTGGCAACAGTACTGAAGCGCTACTTTTAATGATTTAAAATATCTTTCAGGTATATGTTAGGTATATCAAATGTCTTTCGCTTCTTTTTGTCGGTGTTTTCTAAAACAAGTTCTGCGTGTAGTACACATTATTTATTTAAATCGCTACTAACTTCTTAAAAAAATTAAGATGTCGTGCATGTATTATAGAAAATAATAACTTTTAAGCCAAATTTATCGTACTGAACCTAATAAACAGTCAAAGTAACTGTGATTCTAAAACTAATTAAAACATTAGGCATTGAATGACGCACTGAAAAATATACCTACCAAATATTCAATTAAAATAAACACAATCTCTAACATTTTATGGTACCCCCAACTAATTTGCGTAGCAACCACATGCACGCAAACCCCGAGCGGTTTGCAGTAACCAAATGTATTTTGTTGGCATATATTTGGTTAAGGATACTATACGCATTGCTACTTTAACTGAATACTAAATCAAAATTTGTTATTAGCAAACAAATTATTTTGTTAAAGGATTTACGTGAGGCAACAAAATAATTCGGTAAAATACTTTCTTAACGTAATGGTAAACAAATAAAACAATGGTTTCAACAAAATCTATTTGTTGTTTTTATCCAAGTTTTTTGTTTTAAATAAACTTCGTTAAATTAAACAAATTTTTGGAACTAAATTTGTAAATATTTGCTTAATTCAAAGAAATATTTAGTTGAAACGCTTAAATATACCCAACAAAATTATTTGTTACCAACAACTATATATTTGTTTGCCCATATTCAACCATAAAATTTGGTGAATGCAAGTAAAATTTGTTTGGGTCAAACAACCCAGTCTTTCCGTGTGGTAAAGCTTGTGGGTATGGTCAGGTATTTTATACAACTACCACTATTACTACTATATTATATCCTTGTTACAATATTTAAACTTCTCTTCTTCACTTGTTACTTTTCCCGGATAATTATCTCAATAGAATATTGGGATGTTAGTATATCGTTATACTTAAATACCCATAAAACCTGATATCGTAAATTTTATCTAAACGATATTGATTTTCAACAAGAATTACATTCTTTTAACTTGTTTATTACAAAAAAATAAACTTATATCTTTTCTGCTAATAAGAGATACTTCATCCATTTCGTTACACCTATTCCAGAAAAACGCCGACAAAGGATTTCAATTAATTTATCAGGTGATCTCTCTCTTTTTGCACCCTCCTCAATGCCAGCTCGCTTTCAATTTAATCTTCGCTATTTATTGACTTACAACGATCAAGTTAGGCATCGAAGAGTGCAAAAATAAAGTAGGGATAACAGTCTATTAAAGTGCTTTTATCTTACCTGACCGTGTTGCTCCTTTTATCATGCAAATATAGTACCCTCTCTCCTGTTTGTATTGGGAGTTACTTTTTTAAGTTTTATTGTCGAATCTAATCCCAACGTTTGCAATAAAAGATGTAGTGCTATTGTTGTACGGAGGATATACATGTGCTGTATAGTACGTGTTTAGATACAGATAAAAGCAAACAAATGATAGATAGGTGAATAGATGCAGGGAGCAATATAATCAATCAAGTACCTTTATAGGATTTAATTACAATAGAATTAGATACTTACATAAGCTTCTTAATCAACTAGTAGGTTGTTGCTAGTTATATAAATCACTATACTTGAATATTAGCTCATTACTCAGTATCCCACTACAAATTAAACAAATCTTTTTAATCCAGGAATTTTGATAAGTATCTTTCAAGCTTCGACAGATTGCTAGAAAACTACTACCGGCTATTATCAAAATAAGTGTTCTTCATTAGCTATTAAATTGGCTTCTAGATAATGACTCCCCTTACAACGGAAGGCAACTTCTTACGTTTATTTTGGAGCTTCTGTTTTAAGCGTTTTAACGCATTCTCACTTGCAGGAGCGTCTTTGCTGCTAGGCCCCAAGATTCTCTGCGTGCAATACCTTGGTATTACATTGCAGATAAAGTTAACATTTCTGCAGCATCTCTCGGTTCCTCTCGTAATGTGCTGGAAGAGAGCCCTCAGTTTAAGGTTTACATTATTATCCTTATGTGCACGACATTTCTCCGGTCTAATTTAACTTCTAGCTTCCTGATCTGATCCAGCACCACAAAATCACGAGGCTTATTACGAGTAACGCTTAAATCCACAGACATTTTCACGCTTTAAATAAACCGGCGATAGCACTAAGCAGGCATTCATAAGAAGGCTTCTCCGTCGGAGAACTCGTTGGATCTTGGGGAGCTGAATCCTGATAACCCTCCGCCATGTGTAGTAACCCGATAAAAATACCGAATATTTCATTATTTTACGGTTGCATTAATCTACAAAATGTTTGGTTGATGGGAATGATTCTTTTTGCCTAAAATATTTTTCTTGCCATTACCATTTTCTTTATTGATGTGATCATTATTCCTCCAACAATTGTACAAATCACCGCATATTTATAACTAATCAAAATAATTTATAACAACAGTTGTGTAGTAGTATCATAAATATGATTAAATCAGCAAAATCGTTGCAAATACAACCACTGTTTCTGTTTTTCTTTTTCTTTGTGACTACGTCGCAATTGCCTAAGCTGTATTACGTGTCAAAACTACTGCTATAGCTCCTGCTGCCTAATTTAGCGCATACTTTTGTTACACTACCACGTTGTAAGTAATGTTCCGTTATTTATTGTGTAACAGTGAGCGATATCGATTTCTTAGGACGATGTCACAATTATCCGTAGTTCAATTCCAACTTCATATATACTGTTGCCTCTCGCGGTAGTAGGCATTTTTACCACTAAGCCATCGAATCACTTAAAATGGTATCAATCAGAGTCTTAAAACGTGAAAATTACATAATGTTTTTAGCAAACTTAGAAAAAATATACAGCTAATACCAAATAAAAGCTTCATATCAACTTTCATTCAAGCCGTTAATGAATCACACAATATGTACAGATTTCATGCTACATAAGTAGAAAAGGTTACAGCTTACTAAGACTTGTATGTACATTAAAATTCAAGGAATCGATGAAATATCCTTGTAAAGAGGAAAGGGCTGGATTACAAAATTATAAGAAATCAGCATTAGGAAAGTTAAGGCAAAAAATAACACCTTTTGTCTTAAAAAGAAAACTAGCTAACCTCGTTAAAAAATCTAGAATAACTGAGCAATAATGTTGTTAAATTAATTATAAAAAACTAGCAAGGACTAATATAATAAATAAATATAACTGGAATATTACCAACTCACGGGAAAACCATTACTTTAAATTAATTACTTGATAATATACATAATATGTTTATATGTATATTTGATGTGTCCAATTAGACGTATCTAGAGAATAATTAGCGGTTTCTTTATAAAAGTACCAAGTAAATTAGTTTAACAATAATTAACTAGTTACCCATTTCTGATACGAGTATGAGGTTTTAATGTAATTACTGATAAATTGTATGCATTATTGATTAAAAAAACAGATTCTATTCTTACTTTACGTTTTGTTTTGGTAAGTTTCTAGTTTTGTATCTACGATTATTTATTGCATTACATACCACTGTTGTAGTAAATATTAGAGAACTTTAGAATGCAGAAATGAACTAAGCAGGATCGATTGAATTTTTGTTACTGCTATTGATGTTTTACCATAATAATAAACCTTTTGTATCCTTAAAACATACACTGCCATCAACGCTTTGAAAGACGTTTTGCATATTTAATTTCATAGTTTAATACAGCATCTATGTATATCCACTGTAAGTGGTAAATAGGCATGCAAATGAAACTCTTCTGCAGCTCAACTTTCTACATCTACATACATTTCCTTGTAAAATTAAACAATTTCCTCAATATTTAATTGTGTAGTTTTAACTCTATAGTTATCCGTACTTTTATACTTTCTCTTCAACGCTCAACCGTTTGACTAAACTATAAGACTGTGGTCTAACTGTAAGTAATTTAAGAGATACAAAATTAGCTTCATAGTCTTGAAAAATGGTTGAATTAACTTCGAGATTCGCAGAAGTAGAAATATTAAATTATTATTAAATTGTAGAATTTGAGTATTGATTAGTATTTCCGTGATTATATAAACAGCCGTGCATAATAAAGAACCAACATTTCCATTGTTGTGAACAAATGAGAATATCACTCACTGCAATTTATAGTATTTCCAGTAATAGATATCAAAATAAAAAACATTTTAGAATTTGAAACGAAAAGTGACGGTCGATATACAAAAAAATTTATACATGTTGCAAGAAAAGTACCATTTAATTGTAAGGCTACCTTATAATTCTATTGTAAAACAAATAAAAAAAATAATTATACTTCAATAACAGTTAAATAGTCCAAGAATTGAAAGAGAACTGTCCTAACTACAAACTAAAATTTTGTGATAAAATGGTAAATAACTGCTTGTTATTGGATATACCGACTAAGTTATCTATTAGCTATATATGTATAGCTATATATTAATAAAATACAATATATCAGGACTAACAACATCGAAAATTCTAGATAGACTCCCCTATTGTCCACAACTGCAAGGGTCCAGTTCGAATGACTTGTTGATTAGTTTTCGTAATATACATCACTTACTGCACCAGTTGTTTTATTTTATTTCAATAAAATTATTTAACTTATTTTGTTAATATCGTAGCGATATTCAGAAGCCACATCTAACTCTATGCACGGATATTCAATTCGCTCTTTACGAATTATATCAACATATATTAAGTTATTGAGTTGTAGATTTTTTCCATTTGACTTTTACAAACATAAGCAGTCCATATCATTAACAATCTAAATCCCACTATCCATACGTTTCAAGAAATCATATCATGTTCATTAATGCCACTCAGCGAAACTTTATGCGTTCTGAGTAGAAAAAGAAATTTGAAAAACTAAAGCTTAAGATACAAGGGGTGTAGACAGTGTACAGAACAAGTATAGTACGAATTCAATTTCTTAAAGCATAGAAAAATATTTCCGATGCAATTTTTGTAAAGACGACGCTGAATATACTACTGTGCTTAATATAATTGTGATTATTTTTTATTTATTTTCATTTTTGACATTATTGACCTAAGAGATGAGCATATTTTTTGATAATCTGCACGTTTATCATATGCTTTTTTATATAACCACCTTTCTACACATTTTAAAAAGTAAGCAACATTAATACAAGCACATACACTGAGTTCAATATTTTTTTAACTACAATTGATTCACGCGTCACCTTTAAATAAAAGCATAATAATACGTCAAACCATTAAACGATATAATTAAAAAAGCAACTGACAACGTTAAAACATAATTCTCACTTATTTTTATTTATAGTTTTCACTTGGACAATCATTTGTTGAAAATTCATTCATTAAATATTGAAAGTTTTCTGCAAGTATTACATACTTTTGTAACGAAACAAATGTTGTCGGAAATTATTCCAATTGGTTATAATTACCTACTATGCAAAGTTCTTAAATCTCCGCTACAAACCACAAACAATTTAATTTTAAGCGTGGCAGATAATCCGAATTCGTAACGAGGTCGTTAATATCAATAGAGGCAATTTACAAGCTTACAACACACGTGCACCTATTCTGCAATGAGTCAGTGAGATGAAAATAGGGTAAGGACCCTATCTTACTCGTCCCCCTGTTAACAATTATACTTCTAATAATATTACACTGAAAACATCTCCGCGCGTGAGTTTGAAAAAAAATTGATATAGCACGTAAAGCGCTTGCGTTGAATTCAAAAATTTCACTTACCTTCAACAGTACTTTTCGTACTCGAAGAATTCGATGAAACTCCCAAAATTTGGTCGATGCTGTAGACATTTCTCGGTCTCATTTCGTCCGAAGTTAGTTGACCCTGTGCCATGGCAACACGGAATTGGCAATTGTTTCTGAAATATTGTACGCGCGAACTGTCTCGAATTGCCCGTTGCTTGCGCTGTAAAAGCTTCGAAAGCTATATCGACACTAAAGGTGCGTGATACTGGCAGGGGTTTTACAATCCGAGGAAATATATAAACCCACCCTCTAACCTCGTCCAATCAAAGTAAACCTTCCCAGTTGAATATGTCGACGCATGCGCCCTCTATTTAAACCGCTGCGATTCTATTACGAATTTTATTAGCGCTTACAAATTAAGATACGGATATAGGTTTATTGTGTTAAACTCTCATAATGAAAACGGATTAATCTCGCGTCATATTACATCAAAACGAGATTAGGGACATTTTGAGAAGTTCGTCAGGTGTTTAGACTTTTTCCGGCGACTACATGCGCTCATGTAACCTGTTTATTACTAGCGTACCGAATGATATTACTTTAATTTTCGACGTGTTCCATATTTCCTATTTGTCAGGAGTAACCCTGGTACGAGTAATTAATATGCGGGAAACCTGTTTATTATAGCCGTTTTGAATCATAATTATTAATTTCATGTACCTCAATAAATAAAGATAGTTGTTTTGCAATGCTGACGCTATATTAAATATTGTTAGTGACAGAACTTAATGATATTGGGGTTGATATCTAAGATTTACGATGTTTTGCGTAATATACATGTTACGTACATGTTTAAAAATACTACGAATAAAATGATATTGTAATTACCATAACCACTTAATAGAGAGTTAAGTTAAATATAGTATTGATTGCTAGGACAACTTACTGGTTTTAATTTCTCATTCTCTTCTTTAACACATATTTTTATTAATCTTCTATAATTAGGTATAGGTAAATATTACTAAGAGTCGATACAAAAATAATTAGGTAGATATAACGAACCTGTGGAATTGAAGTTCCAAATGGTGAAACGAATGTTATTGGAATTTTAAAGGAAATTGCCAAAAGCATAGTACCTATCCAATTAATTATAGTATATTCCACAATTGGATTAAGAAATATACAGGCAAAGAATTTCGAGCACTGCAATAAAAGGAAGCGAAGCTGTACTTTTTTATACAATAGGGGAACGTGTTGTACTTTGGACATATTTGTACCTCGGTCCTATGCTTACTTCAAGGCGAGCTATTGAATTTAAAGAAAACTACTATGCCAATTTTAAACTTTACTACTAGATGGTTATACTATCGTTACGTACAGTTTCAGTTTCTGCCATAAGCGCGGTTAATAAACAAAACATTAAAAAAGGGTTTGCAAAGTAAATATTTTTGTTGTGTTTAGTGTTGTATATTTCATTTAGGTAAGTAAACAATGAGAAACTGGTAATTAGTAATAGAACTGCATACCACAGTGCTTGTATTGTGATAGTTATTTTACATACTAACCCAACTTTCTTTGATAACCAAGCTGTTTTCTTTAAAATTTAAAATGATGTACCTTGGTCCACCAAGAGGTGTTGTACTTAGGACCGGTCCAAGGTACGACATTAAACTATAATAATACCAGTATGTTTTTACGTTAACTACAAAAATGATAGAAAATTAAACCTTATTTACAGACAATTAAAACTTAAAGGAAATGCCTCGTAGTAAGAAGGGTATTAAACGTAGCCCTGTTAACGAAGTTGATTTAGGTGCTGCAGTAGAAGATGTTTTAAAGAATAAAACAACCGTTTATTCAGCTGCAAAAAAATATAGCATTTCGATAGCATATTAAAACGTTCAAAGCATCAGGGCTTAACACTTTTACTTATAGAAAAAATAATGATGTCAATAAAGTTTTTAGCGACGAAGAAGAAAAATTACTGATTGAATATACTTATCCTTAAAGCCTCACATCTTCAATACGGTCTTACCTTGAAAGATGTTCGGACCCTAGCTTATCAGTTTGCTAAATCTAATAATAAAAAATATGATGAAAAGTGGGAACATGACAAAATGGCTGGTAAGATGTGGCTTCGAAACTTTCGAAAACGATACTCAAGTAAACTAACATTAAGAAAACCGGAAGCTACCAGTCTGGCTCGTTCCACAGCGTTTAATAGAGCAAATGTTGCTCTTGTATTTCAAAATTATAAACGAGCTTTAGAAAACAATAAAGGTATAACTCCATTTAACATCTGGAATGTAGATGAAAGCGGAATATCAACCGTGCACGTGCCTCCAAAAATACTGGCGAAAAAGGGGTCGAAACAAGTAGGAAGTATGACCAGTGCAGAAAGAGGTACCAACGTCACCATCATAGCAGCTATAAATGCTGGAGGAGGATTTATCCCACCCATGTTAATATTCCCCAGAGTTCATTTGAAGGATTTCATGCTACATGGAGCGCCAACAGGAACAATTGGAGGTGCCAATGCAAGTGGTTGGTCAAATGAAATCCTCTTTCTGCAGTTTTTTAAACACTTCCTAAAATATAGTCGTGCAAGTAAAGAGCATCCAGCTATTTTACTAATGGATAACCACCAGAGTCATATTTCGGTTCCTGTAATTCAACTAGCAAAAGACAATGGTGTAACAATGGTTACGTTTCATCCACATACGAGCCATAAAATGCAGCCCCTGGATCGAAGTGTTTTCGGTCCATTCAAAACGTATTATAATACTGCAATGAATGAAATGATGATAGAACCTGACCATATTGGTAAACCAGTAACGATTTATGACATAGCCAAATTAGTAGGCAAAGCATATCCTTTAGCATTTACCCCAAATAATATCTCAAAGGTTTCAAAGTTTCTGGACTAGAACCTCTTAATGAAAATATCTTTGAAGATTATGAATTTATGCCGTCCGATGTGACAGATAGGCCATTAACTCAAGAAAATGGTTCTACTCTGGAATTAATTGTAAGGAAAACCATCTGAGACCTCTTGCTCCGATGTTACAAATTGCGAAGACTTCAGACAATCTACCTCTAAAATAGTGAGCCCCGAGTTAATTAGACCCCATCCAAAAGCTGCGCCAAGAAAAGAAGCACGCAAAGAAAGACGTAAAAGTAAAATCGTGTATTTTAACTGAAACCCCAGAAAAAATACGAATTGAGGAAGAGCACTCTATGCGCCTTTCTAAAACGAGAACTGTCTCAATTAACTCAAAATTAAAGACTGTAAAACGAAAGGTAATGTCATCAAGCAGTTCTGAAGGTGAAGCTAGCGACAGTTTTTCCTGTGACAACAGCTCTGATGAAGGAGAGTTTATAGAATCGACGGATACAGAAAATGGTGAAATAGAAAAAGGAGCCTTTATACTTGCTAAAATTGCAGGAAAGAAATGCGTGAAATATTTTGTCGCAGAAGTCACTAATATTCAGCATTCTAGTCTAGAAGTGAAATATTTAAAAAAATATCCGAATAGTCAAAAGTTTACACGAAATAATCAATGTCTATATGATTTAGATAAAAAAGATGTGCTTAAACTTCCTGAGCCAAAATTCTCTGAGGGCTCAACACGTCAAAGAGAAACACTTGTATTTGGCGGCATATTGTTCATTATAACTAAAATGCAACTTTAGTATCGAATAAAGACCCAGTCCAAGGTTCAACTACTATGCGACCAAGGTACAACACTAGTGTTGTACCTTGGTCCCAAATAAACTTTTCACTAATATTTCCAAAAACAATCGAAAATTTATAGATATAACGAACCTGTGGAATTGAAGTTCAAATGGTGAAACGAATGTTATTGGAATTTTAAAGGAAATTGCCAAAAGCATAGTACCTATCCAATTAATTATAGTATATTCCACAATTGGATTAAGAAATATACAGGAAAAAAATTCGAGACTGCAAAAAAGGAAGCGAAGTTAAACTTTTTTATACAATACTAGGCATTATAAGAACATACACTATAAGTACCTACACTTTTTCAAGTAAACATAGTTACAATAACTACTTCCCAAAACAGCCGCTTTAGGGTTTCACGATGTTTTATAATCAATTAGGAAGCAAGTATGTAATCTATACGTAGCGTGAATAAAGAGTTTAAAAAATATTGCTGTGTTTCGTACTTTTCTTGCAATCATGCTAGCCAACAGCAGACGCCAAAGGAACAGTTAAGTTATTCATAATATAGAGTACAAGGAGAGAATGATGATGAGTCACTGTAAAAAACTCGTATTTCGTCCAATCTAAATTACGAAGAATATTTTAAATGTCTAGCTTAACCAAACTAGTATCTCTTATATAAATCGAGACCCTTATGCAGGAACAGAAATATTAATTTGTTCTTAATTTTTTACGTCAAATAACTAACAACTTCATGTTCGTATTTAATGTGTTCTTTTTATATTTTCAGTTTAGGGTGAAAAACTTCTGTACTTAAAATTTTCTAAGGCAAATCGCTTAAGAGGTTTCTTTTTTTTTTGTTTTCTAACGTACACAATAAACCCATATTCTATTAGTAACATTTATACAGAAGTCCATACCTCTCTTCTAATGTTTTACCGTATTTGAAAACTTCAAACACTAATTCTTAAACCGTAGAAATTTACCTGCTACGTCTATCAGTAAACAATCGAATGTCCTATTATATAAAACACACTGGGCTAACTATTATATGGCTAATAGTATTAAAGATTAACATTAGTATATTATAATAACAGCAGATGTACCTGCTACTTCATTACATGCCCACTTATTGTTTGATTATATCTAAATCTCGGATTACATTTACTAAACATCTACATTACAATAAAAGTCAAAATTGAAGTTAATCACCGATAAAAGTTATATAAACACAATAAATTGTAATAATAATTAGTATAATGACTAATATCCACATTTGAAATGTTTATTCAATGCACATTAAATCAATCCAGTAGTGGTCCTACTACGGATTACCTATAAAGATTACTTAGTTTTAGTACTCTTTGAAAATCCGCTTATTAGTGAAGAGTTTCTACGAAACAAATACTTAACTCTATTATGACGTATTAATTTACCCTTGTCAATAAATTTAACTTTAGATAGGAAGTTGTTAAATTAATTTTTAATATAAATTTTTAAATAGTATACATTTTTAATATCTTATTCACCCAAATCTAAATCCGTTTAATGTTGGAGTATAAACAACGCCAAAATCATTCCAAGAAAGTACGAGGGCGACCTGAAATGTTTCCGGAATCGACAAGAAAAACACGGTATTGGTATGGTTTTTTATTTTTATTTTTCGATGTAGCCTCCTCGAAGATTAATATACTTTTTCAAACGGTGCTCCAGTCCCTTCAAGTCGTCGGAAAAGTAGGATGTTTCGAGGTCTGCAAAATAATCACCTGTATTGGCCATGACGTCCTCATTTGAGGCAAATCTCTTTCCTGCCAACGATTTTTTCAGGTTTTTGAATAGGAAAAAGTTGCTGAGGGCTAGGTCCCGTGAATATGGAGAATGGGAGTCTAATTCGTAGCGCAACTCATTCAATTTGGACACGACGATGCGGGATGAATGACGATACATTCTCGTGGTGGAAAAGCATTATTTTCGCTGCAAACGAGGTGCTCAATGCTGCATCGCATCGCGCCAATAAACCGCTGTAGTATTGCCCCGTAGTTGTCCTTCCCTTCTGCAGATAGTCAGGATCACACCTTGCGAATCCCAAAAAATGGTCGCCGTGACATTTCCGGCCGATGGAACAGTCTTTGCTTTCTTCGGAGCAGATTCGTCCGGAAAAGTCCACTGCTTCAACTGTTCCTTGCTCTCCAGTATGTAGTGGTGGATGTATGGATGTATGGATCCAAGTCTTATCTACGGTTACGAAACGCATGAAAAAATCCCTTGGATTGCGTTGAATCCTGGCTAGAGACTCTTCTGAAACGGTCACCCAATTTCGTTTTTGCTCCGGTGTGAGGAAACGCGGTACCCATCGCGCCGGAAGCTTTTTCATGATCAAAATTTCGTGTCTCTGCTATCTCTTTCAGCTTCAATCCGCGATCGGCTAACACGACATCATAAATCTTGTCGACCATTTCATCGTTGGTAGCGGTTTTTGAGGATCCATTATGTGGTTTATCACTTGTGCTTGTGCGGCCATGTTTGAACTCGTTCACGCAGAAGCTGATGGTCAAAAATGACGGAGCCATGAACCTCTAGCAAAATATTTCGAATTTCCATGGCCATTTTCCCAGCGAAATCGCCTGACTGGCTACACAAAAGACACTGTTAAACGACTACTATTGACAGTAGACGTCTGAAATTTTGAAAGTTGCTATAAAAGAGGTTGCCTTTGCCGACCAATGAATCTACTTCAACCTTCGTGCGCCATCTCTTGCCAATTCTGGAAACACCTCAGGTCGCCCTCGTATATATAGAGCGTACATCACGACGAGATTTGGTTAAAATAATACAAGAACATAATAAAAATTGCAATTTAAATTTGTAGGTAATCTTTTTGGGTTACGTCCTTTCGCTTCAAAATAATTTTACATTTCTTTTTTTTCCGGTTACATTGACTATTTCCAGTGTAACTGGACAACATTCTTATTTCAAACAGGATATCCTATTTTCTTTTTATTAATAAATAATTAATTAATTAAATCTAATGCAGGTATACAATAATATAATAATCCATATAACCTGCTGACTACAAGCAGAAAAATATATCCAAATCGCCCAATATCTATCAGAAGTAGCTTAAAAAAACTTTTAAAGAACTGCATTGCTTTTACCTCAGTCTCGCCAAAGACAACCAGGAGAAAACCTGTCTATGAAAATTTACATTAGTAGTGCATTCACATTTCCTGATCTCAGTAGTTATTAAGCTAAACGTCACTAAAACTAGAAACAAGCTAATCCATTTTAAAAGTCGAATTTAATACATTTTGCAAAATAACTAAATTTGAAAGCAAGATTCAATAAATGAGTAAATAGTTTCAATTTTTTTCAGTACATCCGGTATTGATTTATAACCATGATGTGCCACTTAAAACTCTCATGACATATAGCTCGGAACCGGATAATATTTGAATTTTGTAAAAAAACAATTGCTAAAAAATCTGATTAACTCCAGATTACTATCACAATTGTGTTTTATTACGTGAAAATAAAAGTGGTGCTGCGATCAAAAGAATTTTTTTCAGAAATTACGGTAGCTTCAAAAAACAAAAACGATTAAGGCAGAAAAAAGGTTGCGATGATAAAATTACGGCAGCGGTACTTCAAACAATCCACATACATCATTACAGCAACAGAAGAACACTGTGACCTACCCATAACCTCTTGCCGTAGGATTCCAAAAGAAAATAAATACTTGCCGTATAAAGTTCATCTAGACCCGAATTTCTGGCCGAATTTTCTGTAATGTTAGCAGAAATAATAACTTAATATATTAGATCATGTGGAATAACGAATGTCTTGTTCACAACAATAATGCCTTAATTAAGTATAATACACATTATTGGTCAGAAGATAATCCTAGGTGGATAAGGCAAACAAGAAGTCAAACAGTTTTTGGCGTTAAAGTTTGATGTGGAATATTAAGCGGATACATCAGAGGCTTCCATTTTTATCATGAAATATTAACTAGTGTGCGCCAGTTACAATTCCTGCAAAATGAGTTACCACTACTTTGGGAAGATATACCAATAGAGTTGCGAAATAATATATGGTTACATTAAGACGGGACACCTGCTCGTAATGCCAACGTAGTTAGTGACTATTTAAATCGAACGTTACCACGTCATTGGATTGGTACTACTGGAGTCCTAAGGTGGCCGGCGTTCGCCTGATATAACCCGTTGTGGCGTTACTTGAAAGCTAAAGTTTACAAGAAACCAATAACGCATATGAGCGACCTTCATAATAAAATTTATGCAAGTGTTCAAAAACTTAATAGAAATACATTATTAACTGTTTGCGTTAGAGAACTAATAAGACGCAAAAACGTCGTTTTTTCTTCTAGCGTAGTTAACATGTTGAGTTATCAGGACCTTCTGACATCTGTCACCTATTAGAATATTTTCGCCTCTGGCATAGTTGACACGTCGATTTACCGTAACTTTCCAGTATCCTATACCCACTTTTTGCTCTTACCTATAACCACTTACTTTAGTAGGGAAAAGTATAGTTAGTAAATTTCGTATTTTTTGTTGATTTATTTTGTATTTACTTTTTTATATTCTACATAAATTTCACTGCTACGATCCAATCTAAACCCGGAAGCCCTCCTAGTAACAGGTAATTCTCTTTGAAATAAGGAAATTGATACGCATTTCCAGGCTAATAGGAAAAAGCTGAAATCACAGTTCGTACTACTTCTCTGCACGTACCTATAAAAAGCTAGTTCAAAAAAGTTAAACCTAATACTTTTTCAACACTTTTTCGATGTTTCCTCGCATGTATCCGTTTCTGGTGTTAAAATATATGAAATTAGAACAAAAGGGGTTAATATCATATTTAGAAGTGATTCTTGTAGAATTATCCAAAACAGCATTTGTCCTTAGAAAAGTAAGTATTATCCAAAGAGAAAGAGAGATTCTTAACTTGAAATATGTATCCATGGTGGAGATACATATTATCCAGAAGAATTGCACATTTTTCTTTAAAGAAGTAAAAATTTTCAGAAAATGACTATTTTAATTTATACGGAAGATGCTACGATTATTTCATATATTTTTACTAAATATAAAATGAAAATGTTTTATATTGTATATGTGTATTGACTGTATTTTATCTTCTAATCAATCACTTATTCAGTTATGGATAACTTGTTGTCTTTACGATGTTAAATCGTAGTTAAACTTATCTTAATTTAACTACAATTATATAACTTTTTTGTTAACACTGATTTCTAACTGTAATTTAATCGGAAAATGATAAGAATTATGCTGAATTTGATTAGACTATAATCTTTTCGGATAGAAACTCATGTAGGTATATTGTAATATATAGCATATCTTATCTAGTAAATTCAAGCAACCCGTTCCAAAATCTATTCTTGTAATAGGTACAGCAATTGACGACCACCAAATACCGGAAGCTTACTAATTTTGGTACGTTAATTAATTTAATATTTAACTGCGAAAAGTCAGTTATGGAAATTTGTTCTATTCCGTTTCTCAATATATGGCTGCTACATTCCAAATCCATTGTTAGAGAAGATGTCTGGTGTGAGCTGAAGCTGTGAGCAAGTAAATTTCGTTTCCCATTATCAGCAAAACAATTTCTTGATTGATATAAGAGCTTTATGAATCTTTCAATACAACTATAAGAGAAGCACAAGGAATTGCTTTCACGGAAAGAAGCACTATTCGTCTAAACATTAGTGATAAATTTAGCATCTTATCACTAAGACAGTTATATTTTAAATCATTATTCCACAGAACCGCTTTAAAAGTAATTATTGAGAAAGTCCTCTAGTATCTGCACGAAAAGAGCAAACAAATCACAAATAATCAATATTTAGTTCCGCCATCTCATGACAAAAACACATCTCTTATAAAGTATACTTATTGAACATTAAATATTTCAAACATAGTATTAAAAAGAAGATGTCTCCGATAAAAACCTTATTTCAAACAGTGTAGCTAGGATATCAAAAATCTATTTCTTGGAGGTTGTAAATATGTCTGATCTGCATAGTACACGATAATTTTAACATTTTTTTCTTTCAAAAATTCATTTCTTGCAGTCCTATATGAAAATCATTGTTTGTCGGCAATATAAATTTATGATTGCATATACAAGTTACGATAATAGTCTTATGTTATCTAGTTGCTATTAAACTCAGTAGTTTTCGCATAAATATGTATACGATTCAAATCAGCTTAGTATTACATAATACAGAGTTGCGCCTCTATGTTAAATTTTATTGAACATTTTATCACTGACACCTCATATGTGGTGGTAAAATAAGCTCAACAAATAAAGGCTAGAGATGTTGCTTCCGCAAACTTACTACTAGAAAAAGCACGCAAATACGTTTGCTATAATTCTACACCTATCATTACTATATTTGTCATTTACAATAAACGATATAGAACACTAAACACTTTAACCCACTGAACACCAAACAAGTTTTAACTAAAACACCGACGCGTTTCAACAGCAATGCTGTCATTATCAAGGCGATAATAAAACTGTAATAAAGTTTTATTATCGCCTTGATAATGACAGCATTGCTGTTGAAACGCGTCGGTGTTTTAGTTAAAACTTGTTTGGTGTTCAGTGGGTTAAAGTGTTTAGTGTTCTACTTCTGCACCAAGAGATCCAGTGAAGAACTTCCAATAAACGATATAATTAACGAGACATTAGTATTATGTTTACTGTAGTGATTCTCTGATCACCTGGATATCAATCAGACTTCATTACCTCTAATAAGCCTTAAATTATGTTATTTTATGTAAAGCATAAACTGGTTTGGTTAATAAGTTTTCAAGATAATACCTACATCACCGTGTGATTAGTTATATAATAAAAATTAATCTTGTCGATAAGAATGCTACCCACTGAATGTATTTACAACTGCATTCTAAATATGATATAATTTTCATAATCTACGGACTACAGATGTAACGATTGGTTTATAATCCGTTGTAAAACTGTAGTTTGCGATGGTCCAAATGAGTATAGCATCTGTTGTACGACGCAATCTAGTTGGATGGTAATATGGATATAAAAATAAAGATTAAATAATTCTAGTTTTGAAAAGTTGCAGCAATGTGTAGACGTTTATTACGCTGATACGAAAATAATGACAATTTGTCTATCGTAGTCAAAAATGATTTAATTTTTATTAAACTTTTGTATTAATGCTGTAGGCATCTTTTCAAAGCAAATTACGCCATTTTTGCTAAAGCCGTCGATTGGTGCCACATGCCAATGGCGCTGGCTTAACGGATTCGTAGCATGTGATATAAAGCATTTAACATTTAGTGCTACGGCAATAGAACGTAAGTAGAACAAACACTGCAACTTTGTAATTAATTTTAACGGATGTCCATTTCTTCCTACCTTCGAGAACATTAAATAGCTATTACTTGATCTTATAATAGGCGCTCGTGGTATAATTACAGGAATCACTCTACTTGTAAAAGCAATAAAGAGTTACAGTATTAGCAAAAAACTGTAGTTTCTACCTATCAGGCGTTATCACCGTCAATCCTAACAAGTCATTAATGTTCAAGCTAAAACGGACTACAGATGTAACGATTGGTTGTATAATCCGTTGTAAAACTGTAGTTGGTTCGATGGTCCAAATGATAATTGCAACGTGTATAGCGTTATAGTGTAACCTGTTGTACGACGCAATCTAGTTGGATGGTAATATGGAGACGCCTAAACCTAAAGATCTATTGTACTGCTAGTATATCCGTGAAAAGTTGCAGCAATGTGTAGACGTGGTTATTACCGCTGATACGAGTCATGTGACAATTTGTCTATCGTAGTCATAAATGCTCTGATTTTTATTAAACTTATTAGTACTTAATGGTGTTATTAGTCATGGACCTTAAATGTAAAACTTTTTAAGAAGAATTTATTGAATTATAGAGGCAAAATGGTTGCATATGGAATGTTAAATTAAATCTTAGATTGACAGTTAACCCTTCTTCTGCAGTTATTTAACTCGTCATTGTTGTATTTTGCTTTGTAATTTTATATGTAAGTATATTACCAAAATCAGTAAAGCATTAAAAGATTCATTATCCATTCTTAAGTAATTTTTAAGTCAAGATATGCGTTTTCGCGTAACCCTCATAGTAAATGAATATAAGAGTACAATTCCACTTTAACAGCCACTCTTTGTACCAGTTTTTTTTCCTCAATATCGTCTAACAACAACACTATCGCAAAAATTGCTGCTTCCTTACCTATCCAAGTGTAGATTATTTATGTGTGGAAGTAAAACAGCGACCGACACATCGTTGCATCTGTAGACCGCTTAAATTTGTAGTTAACGATTTTGTTTTTGTCGACTTTACAATTGGTAATACTTCTGACTTTGTCCAATAAAGGGAATTAACCTACATAGATTTACTTCGCCAGCTGAACAACTCCACAGTATAAATTACTGAGTTTATTGGTTTTGCTAGAAGCTGGATTGCTGCACTTATACCATGAATGCACATTGCAGAAATCTTTTATTTACTATGTTTGGCAGTACTAAATATTTCTCTTTCCTGATTTTCCAGCCGTACCAATATATATGATTGCGCAGCGTAATCCAAACAAATTTTTGCTGTATGAAGCTTTTAATTAATTTAAGGAAAAGGTGACATTAGCTCAATGAGAAAATGTTTTCCCAACAACACTTAAAATAACATAAAATAACAACACTACAATCAAAACTTGCTCCAAAGTTAACTACGTCAACACTTGTGACCAAATTCACAAGTTCTAGTACGTCTCTTAACGGCATCATGATGTATGCTGCATAATGCCAGGTTTGATTTGTACTTCTTGCCGAGTAGATTCTTTGTGCGTGAATTATTTACTAACAAAATATTGGAATTTTTGTACCAAGAAAAACATCTTATCTTGGTGGTTATTACCGGTGGTTATAGAAAAATACAACAATATTGACCATTTGTAAAATGGGAATTTTTGAAGTAGTTCTTTATTGTTAAATAAAAAATATATTACACAATGACTTATTATCTATTAAAAGTCATTTCATAATTTTCCTTGCTTAAGAAGGTGCAATTCTTTTGAAAAAAAGACAATGTCATCTCTCTCCTCCCAGTTTATGTATGTATATACTCTTTCGTGCGGATAGCTTCCTTTGAGGATAATACATGACATTCACACAGACCATGTTTTGACTAATGTTTAGCTTTTTCATATTATTTGTAGCATTTTTTTTTCTTTTTTTAGGCTTTATTTCTATTTTATGACTGTATTTTTATGATATTTCCAATTTAATGACATTCAAACTTGTTTTTAGAGAAATTGAGTTTGAAATCAAATTATTTGACAGTATAATAAATTTGTTTAGAATAATTTATTTTGCTAAATAGATTAAGATTACACAATTTGATATAATATTAATTTTTCTTTTTTGCAGCACAAAATGCTATCGCTGACGTACCAGAAAAACATAATCATTACTTTCTTTACACAATCGAATCGTAAATCTCAGGGTTGCCAAGAAGCGTTAATGATTAGTTCGAAAAATATTTGAAGAAACTGGTTTACATTTGTATTATAGTTAGCCCTTTGTGGAAGCCTTTTCTCGCAAGCATTACTTACACAAATACTTTAAATGTTTCCTCTTAAAGTCTTCGGTAACTAACCGCATGTTTACCTGTAACGTTCAAACTCTCTTTTTCTTTTAATCTGCATTAGCTTTATTATAATTTAAGAAGGTTAGCAGTTGCATTCATTCTTTTGTGCATAGAATGTTTCGTAATCCGGATTCTGTTTTGAAATAGAAAAAAAATTACTAATGATAGTCATTAGCGTAAAATATATTCTTGTTAAATTCTCCCGTTTAAATTTTGTGAGCGATAAGAAAAAGGTACTCATTACCTTAAAATTTAGTTAAGACAAAGTTAATACTATTGTTAGGTTGTTAATAACAAAGGGAGACCAATCACACTTTGCATTCGATAATATATAATATTTACCGAGCAGAGGTTTCACAAAACAAGGAAAAGGTATCATTCGTGTAATTATTTCCTCTTCAACAACAAAACGAATAGCCCGCCGTCCATTTCCATCAGTTTCTCTTTTTTTTTCTTTCGTCCCGGTGTCTGCGTCTCTACACATCTGTAAATCGCATAGGGTAAATGTCAATGGAATTAGTTTAGAATTAAATATCGAAATGTTTTTCTGGTGGAGTGTGTTAGCCTGAGGATTTAATTTTGGCAATGTTTATCTCGTAAAAACCAATAACTGGGCGAGCGGTGTTAGTGTGTCTCATACAGAGAGGACAGAGAGGGTAGCCTCCAGCTACAGGACTAACACCCCACCATTCACATGGAATTCCATTTTACTCTTTTTAAGTAATAACTAAAGTTTGTTTGTCTGGTTATTGAATTTGTTTTGGCGTCTCCCTTTTCTGTGGAACGGCTTGCATACGAAATTGGACAGAGATTAATCGAAGCGTTATTAGAAAGCAAATCGTTGTTGGTTTATTTACTTTTGCGAGGTTGTCGTGGTTTGCTAAAGAAATACTAAGTGATTACTTTACTTTAGCAACTCTTAAACTTACCCAGCGTGTTATTTTGCGTGTACTATTACTTTCAATTCCTATTTTTAACAATAATTAGTCATTACACAGTTGCGTAACTTTGAAATTATTGTAAGAAAAGCTAATATTATAAGTAGAGCTAGCATATTGACGCCACGTACATAGCCGAAGATATTTCGAGAGTTATCGGATTTGCGATCAGCAGGTAGCCGTGCAAATAAAGTGCAAATTAGTATGCAGTTGTGTCGTGTATAACAATGGGTAATCTCGATTAACCATCTAAGGTGGATTTTTTTCTTATAATTTACATTAAATACAAAATGGCATGCGTGCGCTGCTGTCTCTCTGTCGAATTTACCATCTCTAGTTATAAACTTGCACATCTACAAAATATAGACACAGACATAGACTTTCAAATTGCTTAATCAAAATCCTACTACATCTGCAGTGCTATAATAGTGTCAGTACTTTGACATCTTAACTCCGACTTTTATGGCGGATATTTCATAAATCTCAGATGACTTGGCCATAACACTAACCGACACGGTTCTTATAACTGAGTTAACAATTTAATATTTCAGTATCTTGTACTGTTTTAAACATAAAAACTGTATTCTAACGTAGAGTTTCGCGTAATAGTATCGAAATGATATATTTATGTTTTCACTAAGATTAACGTAAAATTTAAAAAAAAGTGTTGTCATAAACTCGAATATGTTCGCAGCTAATCCGTGAAAGACGGCGGCAACTACAAAGGATACAACGTCACGCACTCCGTAGAGAAGAAGAGATTCTAATAAATTAGTCAACACGGAATATACCAAAATGGGAGCTTCCGGAATCAACACGTATGTAAAGGTTGCAGCCGGCGGAGTGATTCATTTCTTATTTTGTTGTTGACGCAGTTTGGCAGGAGACAAATGAACTCTCACTTACAATTAGTTTGAAAATTTTAAAATAGTATCCCGCAAGTTGTATTCTGTGTGATTTTCAAGAATGAAAAACAGTGTAGAAGGCTGCAAAAATTCCCCGGATTGTTTTTGTTATGTTTGTAGATTATATGTTAACAAAATCGCAAAAGAAGCCTTTAAGGGAATTAATTCAAAGATTTTATGAACAATATTTTGGCTTCAAAATTAAAAATCAATACAAAGCATTCATACCACATATGTATATACCGTATTTCTTATTACGTCAAATTAACTCAACAAAAACAAGAATTCTCCTGAAGTCCTGCCACAAAGGCCAATGCTTTGGCGTGAACCAATAAATCACGTCACAAACTGTTCCTTCTGTCTTGTAAAACTTGAAGGGTTTTCAAAAGTAACGTATCGCAGATATTGCATCTCTAAGCAAACTTTAAATGAGATTTGAGTGTAACTAAACAAAAATCACGAATTTTGAGATTGATCTCAATTAAAAGAATAAAATCTTTTACATTCCACTACAAGAATCTCTGTATTAAAGAAATGTCACAAAACATCATTTCTTTATACAAAGTTGAAAAAAATGTTTGTTACTGCACTGATATACATGCATAAATGGACTTTTGTATAAAACGAGTATTGAAGTAACCCTGCAAAACAACAATCGTTTATCGAGTCGTCAAAAAGGAGTCTCAAAGCCATTTTGCTTTATAATAGTAACTCTAAACCATCAATTCCATTGGCTCATTCTACGAACACAAAAGAAGCCTTTCACAGTATGTCAACTACTATATTAAATCTCGTTCAGCATTCAAATCTGTGATAACCTTAAGGTTATTTCTTTATTACTTGGACTGCAAAAAAGATTTACCATATTGTTGTTTTTTTGTATCATTGTGTAACATTACCAAATTAAAGAATGGCATCCACGGACCAACACTGTTTCTGGAAATAATTATCATGATTGCTCAATCTATGTCTAAATTACTAAATGCTTTTCAACTTTTCAAATTTCACAAGATAGATAGAGTAACTTCCTGCTAGAGAAAATGAACTACTCCCCTGTTCATCTTGTCTTCTCTTTTTTACACTGTTTCACTGAATCACACAAGAAAGCATTGTTGAACCTGTGTGGTTTCTTAAGTTAATAATAACAGCAATCCACTGTTTTCAGCACTTGGTAAATGTTTAGCTTTCAAGTTGACACTAATTATCAATTTCTAATTCAAGGCAACAATATTACTTTTAGATATAACGATAACAAATGCAGTATCGTTCTACTTAAAAGAACTACATAAAATGACGTATATCCTCTCTTTCAATAACAGAGAAATCATCTTGTTTCTGTTCCAAAACTGATGCAGAAATATATCCAGATTAGATAATAAAAATAGTTCCATACACAATAAACGCACTGTATATATTTGCATTAGCTGATTTGATGAAATATTATTCCAAAGAAAACGCCCAACCAATCAATATTTATTACTCAAAAATTCAATCGAGTCTTAAATAATTTTCTGCATAGATGATTCCCTACATAATTCTGGATTCTAAAATATATTTAAAACACACTGATCACATTTTCGTTAAATAATACCAGAGAGAATTAATCTGGATTCGGCAATCTTTCACTTTTATGCACATTGTAAAATTCCGCTTCGTTCCAGGCAATACATCCTAGCAACCTCGTTTCATTTCTCTAACACGGTGAAATGCAAAAAAATTAACATCCAACACCAAAATCTCTCTGAATCGTCGGTAGTTGATTCGCCTTTAATAATCTAGTCAACTGAGAATTTACCATTTTCGAAACGGAATGTAATTACGACGGCACAGGATGATGATAACTGTTACAATAAGCAGAATCTATAGAGACTGATTTAATAATTTCGCAGAAATTAATAATAATTGTGTTGTACTGAATCGACAGGACTACTTTGATGTTGAATACTACCGACTGGTTCGCGCGTTTCAGCTCAACAGCATTACTGATGTATCTGTGTGCGTATTACCTATACATAAAGCTATCTTTATTCTTCTCTCTATTAATCTTTCCCATATTTTATCATATACACATTACTCTTTCTCTCTCTGCCACTCTTTTTGATACCATTATCTACGTGTTCCGTTTCACGTCAGGTTTTGTTCAAATTTCGCTTTTGTTTACTGACGCTTTGAAATCAGTGGCTATAGAGATTTAAATGTACGCTTCACAGACAGTATTCTATGAAGTTTACACATTATACGTTTATCATATTCCTGCAAACGTATATTAAGTTTACAATAACATATATAATTCTTAATAAAATTATGAAGCTAAACAATGCATAAACATAATACTTGGAAACTTGTTACTTGTAGATGAATGTAAGCTTTAAATGCCAGATTTATTGAGTTATAGGGAGTTGTGTTAATTGTAATAAATAAACTATGATAGTTTTTAATTAATACTGATTGAATTACTGAAAATATCAAAAACGTTTAGAAATGGTGGATGCGCCGGTAATTATTGAAAAAAATATTTGTATCAAGTTTTATTACATTAGATTACCATTACAGATCTGAATTGATATTATCGTTGATTGATAATAGAACAAGATTTGCAATCTTACGGGACTGAAATGGTCACGAAAATCCGTCTACCAGTGGGATGGCGCTACGGACAACAGACCGTCCTGAAACGCTCGGCTTATTTATGAGAACTTATATCAGTCGTGTTTAGCGCTCGTCTAGGAAATATCATGCCGGGCTATCACTACAAGTGTTGTTATGTTGCATGTAATAACGTTTCCACTAAAAACTGTGGAATATCGTTTTTTGAATTCCCGATACGTGATGATAAACTACTTTTACTTGGATAAAAAGCTGCGGTAACATTAAACTTATTAATAAAGACATTAACGAATTAAGATACAAAAAATATGCGAAAAACATTTTCACCAACATGATGTCATAATTTCTATCAGAAAAGAATTTAAGAAAGCATACACCTTCAAAAAAATTCAATAGATCAGGTGAGAAATATTGTCGACATAAATTTACGGCACACATACAGGGTGCCTCACAACACTAGGATTTAATTTAATTTTTCTAATAACTATTAAAAGATATATGTATATTTTAGTTGTTAATGTTTACCTTTTTGAAACTCATTGATTTATTATTTTTATTTTCTCTATATTTGTTTTGGAGCTGATGTAAATAAAACGTATTACAATTAAATAAACTGATAAAATTAATTTTTATACATAAGAAAATTATTATGTGAAATTACTGTTAAATACTGTTATTATATTATATGTATATGTTGTCTTATAATCTAAGCAACTTTAGTCATTAGAAACTTGCAGTATTAATCACATTATGTCAGTTCAAAATTAACTGCTGATTAGGCACTTCTTAAAAATACAACAGATTTAGTTGATTCTTAATTCGTGATATACCCGCACAGATACTGATCTTGATTTTTTGTTTTACACTAGATGGCATATCATTTCCACGAACTAAAAAAAAGCAGATCGTTGAAAGTTGATTTAAAGAAATCTTTTCAAATTATAATGTCATTATTGATATTAAAAAGTACAGCAGTAAAGACACTTGTTACAATGCAATGTTTTCATAAATATAAAACACCATGGACAAAAAACTAAAAACAATTGGCTCTTAGTATATATTACAAATCTCGGAGGCTAGATACAAAGCCAATAGAAAATTTAGCTGAGAAGGTTAAAACAATGTCTGAAAAAGAAAAAGAAGTTCTTTTTAATGCACGAAATATCGGCCAAGAAAGATTTGAAAATTAATTGGAATATGAAGTCTTAGGTAATATGGGGAAATTTAATAAAATAGCTAATTCCACACTTGTGTTCTACCTCCGGGGACTTTATTATAAATGGAAATTTCTATTTTGTTACTACGTCAGTGCCGGTCCAATACTAAAGGAAAAATTGAAGCAGATAATTCAAGAGATTATAGAAAAACTGTTATCTATTTCTCTAAAGCCAAGAGCAATTGTTTGCGACCAAGGATCTAATAACAGAGGCGCGTTTGCAGTTTTTGGAACCAACAAGAAACGTCCATATTTTTTTGTCAACAACTGTAAAATTTATTCTCTTTACGATGTCCCACATTTAGAAGTTATCTCTTTTCCTTTTTATAATCCTTTTCTAAAGACAAAACCTATCAATGTTATGCTAGAAAACGTCGCTTCTTAGAGCGATCTGTTTATTTAATCGCTGAGAATGGTTGAACGTAGCGGAATAGTAGAGCGTAGTAAACTATCCCTGGATATAGTTTTCATTTCTTGGTGCAAAACATTTTTTGTTTGCGCACGCTTGCAGATTTTCGACTCAGTGGGGGAATCGAGTAGTTCCTCAAATTTATACGATTCCCATAAGCATATTTAATTGCATTGCGTTGCAAGTCTTTATGTATTTATAGCCAATGATATTTTATAATCCATTTTACATTTCAACGGAAAGAGACCTCTATTCGACGCAGTCCACAATAGCTGCAACAGCATCTACATTTTCTTTTGTAGTTATTCATATCAATATTACACATTTGCAAAATTTCGAATAACGATACTTAGGTTCCCTAGGTAACATGCGAGGCAACTTTACTTAGAGTGTACTTAGGTTGGCCAGATCTCGACATTTTTGGAATGCTGCATGCCATGCTTCTATTTAATCTAATTATATTTCTGCAATATCGAAAATTTTTGAATACTTAAATTATTGGTGCACAAAAATACTAACTGTAACTTTAGGAAAGTAGTGAAAGACGCTGACTATAACAAAGGATTATCGGATGGCAGTTGCCTATCTACATCGCGTATATGTTTTATATTTAACAAAATATCACTCACTTAAATGTATAACATCTGAATTTCGTAGTTATACATATGAAACAGCGGGCAACTTTAATATGCAGTGATTATGTTAATCCACGGAAGATTTTACACAAACAGTAATTTAGTTCTAAAATCCATCAGCTTCTACAATAAATTCGCAGCCATCTCACTTGTGCATCTCGAAGACACCATCTATTTATCGTTATCGCACTGACGAAATCGTTATCAACACCCCAGTGTAAATCGTGTTCGATTGAGTATAGCAAAATTGCTGACTGAGTGAGTATAAAGTAAGCTTTGAATGCTGAGGTGTCGCTCCCTCAAAGTAAACAGATGTAGATAAGCCGACAAATTAAACTCCACGTCAGTAACCGACTGGAGATCTCGCAATAGTGGCAATAGTGTCGATATTTCATAAAAAAGGATTGACTACGCGAACGTATTGAAAACACATCATCCGCGTCTTAAGCTTTAGAAGTTCTACTATGCTTCTTAAAACATCGCCCTTCATGTAAGGGTAGTACCCCTTCTTTTCATGTGCCAATAATATTTAATATTCGACAGGATGGTATAAAAGTAAAGTTTGGGGTTACTCAGACGAAGCAAATGAAGTTCTTTAAGCGACAAGTTGAATGAGATGTAGTAAGAGGGATTTCAGGGCTGAACGAGCTAGAGTTATTTTTGCGTGTCAAGGAAATGAACAACGTTAAATAGTTAGGGCAGCGATCTACTCTACATATATAATCCTCGTCACTGAGATGTATCTTCTAATAAGTGTTCGCTTATATGTATTGATTATGTTTATTAATCATAACCAAGAGCACCAATTATTATAATTTAAACTTTACAGCGGTTAATGATATCACTAATACATTTGACGATAGCCATTACCCACCCTTTTTTATCTCATTATAAACTCTTGATTCTTCCAAAAACATTTAATTTCAAAACTAATACCAACTTTATTATTATTATATACAAAAAAATATTAAGCTAATTGGTTGTTTTAATTTTATTCTATTCTGCGTTGCTTACGTTTTTATTATTATTTTACCCATCATCCAGCAGCTCCAATCGGCGAATATTATCGTCGACTATTTGGATATAACTTCATTAAAAGTATTAAGAAACTTTTAGCTATCTATCCCCGTATACTATTGAAATACATATTTAGGATAACTGTAATTATAGATAATAATAACTTAGACAATATAATGTAATTGCCTTTCAAGTATTTCCCAAAGTATTTTTGTAATTGTAGTTGTAGTAGAGACAGTTCCTTTATAACGTAACTGTAATTGTAGTTGTAACCATAATTACATAAATCGATGTCATTAAATGCGTTCTAAAGCATATATCTTCAAGTGGCGTATCGGCACGTGTGTTTTGTTCGTAGATGTCACTGATATAAATATATAACCAACTTAATATATTCATGTCTGCATGTTTTATTTTGCAGTTTTCTTAAGAAAGAACAACAAATAATAATCAACTTTCAAATATCGTTATGTATTGTCGTTCGTACTTTCTAAGGATTCGTTTGAAAATGGTGTGAAAGAATATTATGTGCCACATAAACAGTATGTGCCTAAAAAGAAATCAACGTAACATTTACATAACACATTGCTCATGGTACTCGTCGAACTATCCGCAACGCGCTTTAATGACTAATTGGAGCTTTAGCTCGCAGCTAATTCCATGCATCCTACAAAAATTCCCATAATCGTTGCTCGGATCTTGAACAGCGTTGCCGAACAATCCAATCGAGTTCATCCCATAACTTGATTAGGTTATAATCCGGTGATTGTCCAGGCCAGACCATAGTTTTTAAAACACCACGATCTTCGAGTTCTTGTAAATACCCTCAACATAACTTCCAACTATGTTTGGGGTCGTTATCTTGTAGAGTGCATCAATTTTTCTAATGAGGATTGTCGCTCAAATATTTGACGTTTCAACCGAATACTTCATATTTCGACTCATCTGCCCACAAAATTTTGACCTAATATCCAAATACCCTATACTTATGAGTTCTAGCACACTACAGTGGCACTATATAAATTTTTCAAAGGAATCTTCCTGGCAACCTATACTAGCGAATACGTTTTCAACCACCGAAACATTTTCAACAACATGCTGATTAAAACTTAAAACCCATTTTTTAGCATTGCTTCGAACCTACCAGTTTGCTACTGGACTTCTAACACGCCCTGTATACGACTTATTTAATTCACTTTTAAAGCAGATTAACACTAAGGATTTGACAGATTTCAGGTGTGGCATGTACCAATATTTATTTTCACATCAATAGTATTAGATATAATTTCTTAAAGGTGTTTATAATTACATAGGTATGTATACCAGTATTTTTCAATACTCTGTTTCTTCCTCCCTCCTCTCCCCCTCCCATCTTCCCTCTCTATACCAGACCCGTCCGACCTGTGGTCACCGGTAAAGCACCATAAGTCTCTGTTGTTTTTAGTTCATCAAAAAATGTTAAAATAAGTAATTTCTATACATATTTTCATTTCATTTTCTTTAAATTTATGAATTAAGGATACAAGGAGCAGAAAATTACCATAGACGAAAACGACCGCCTAACCACTGCGGCTATTGACCCGTTAAAGAATACAACTAAGAATAAATATAAAATATTTTAAATATCACGAATACCTTGTTGAAATTTATATAATAATAAAAATGTTTGACAAAACTAAAGGATTACAGAAATAAATGTGGAATAGGACATTAAAATTGCGATTCTAAGTGAAATAATAAAAGGATAAGGAAAATGACCGTGACTGAACTGCTCCTTAAGGTTTTTCCAGGTACACTTTCATCTTTTTGTTATGATTATATTGTTTATCGTTATTATGTATACATATTTTGCATACTAAATGTTTTACCAACGGAAAAATATTAATATTATTGTTATAAAAATTAATGGCAGCTGTACCAGCTTGATTGCACTTTAGAAATAATATCTAATTTTAGAGTGCACACATCCCAATTTTCCGTACGCACAAAAATTGAAAAGCAATTCCTACATTAAAAAAAAATCTTTTTTAAACCATACCTAATAAGTTTTATTTCCTGGTGTGAGTATCCTGAATTGTCCAATATTTCGCAAAAAACCATTTCCAAAATTCGTTCACAGTTTAGAGAATGTCTGCCCCATAAAAGGAAAATTCCATTTTGTAAAAGTAGACATTTTATTAAGTGTTGCAGAGAATCCAACGAGTTTACACTAAATAGCTCGAGAAACTAAAGTTAGCCATCCACCAGTTTTAAAATGTTTACAGAAACAAAAGGTTCATCCCTATAAGATGATATTTATACAGAAATTAATCGAAGACAAATGAATAAACTAAACAGAAATGAGGTAATTCTTGCTTCTATCCTGTTTTCGGATGAATCAACTTTCTTGTTGAATGGAGTAGTAAATCGTCAGAACTGTAGGTACTAGTCAGCAGAGAATTCTGATCGGAAGCGTGAGACTCGTACGCAATATCCCCAAAAATATCTTATTATATTGACTTTGCCCCTGTTCTGGAAAATTTATATCCCAATGTAATAGATCCGACCCTACCAAGTGAAAATGTTTGGCTTCAGCAAGATGAGGCAATACCCCATTTTGTTGTATTTTAACTGTTTAAGTGGAATCTTTTCTAAATGGATAGACTGAAGTGGTGCTATTGAGTGGCCAAGTAGATCACCAGATTTTTCGCCTTTGGATTTTTTATGGGGGAATCTCAAATATAAAGTGTATGCTACAAAGCCAACATTTATAATGTCAAACAAAAAATACAAACAGAAATGAGGAGTATTTTACCTCAAGTTTTACAAAAAGTTAGAGAAAAGTTTGACTATAGATTATGTTATTTCTGACAAGTATGTAAGTGGAGAACTTTTAGAATATTTAATACTTTAAATTGCAACAGTAATTTTAATAAAATGTTTCATAGTCTCATAGTATTAATGGCTTCTCCAGGACACACTATGGTGTAATTCAAAAATTACTTTTTTTTAATGTTTAATTTAAGTTAACTGTTAATGTACAATAAGTTATGATTAATATTTCAAAACCTAGGCACCTACTGTAAAACCTATCAAAGAAGAAATATATTATATTTGCATAACAACAACACATATACAATATAACAACATTAAGAATACAATTTAACAGACTCGTCAATTTCAATTCCATTTTAATGATACGCCTCAAGTATAGCTGCTTTAATTCGGTAATATTACATGTAACTTGGAATTTGCGCCTCATTTGCTGGAAGGATACACAGATGATGGGTGGATTATCCTTTTTAATTGAAAAAGGCCACTTGTTGACGGTCACCAGCGACTAAATGAACAACCCACCCCTAGGAAGGCTAATGCACATTTAATTTGACAAAAATTGGGTAATGCCTATTCAGAACGTGCGTCGTGATGAAAATGAATACCATCCTCTACGTAAGTTCTATATGAGTAATTTTCATTTTAAAAGTTCCCTTACATTCGCATGTATAATGTTCAGCATTCATATTTATATAAGCTGAGTTTACACCATATAAGGACTTAATTTACTTGTCGTAAACAATATCCGTTACTAAGAAGAATAACCTAAACACGAACATCCATTGTGTATTATTTGAACGCTGTTAATGCATTTTACGGAATACGCAGTTAATCAATCATGTCGAGTAAATGGTGCGACTTAAGTAAAAAATAACATAAAAACTCTTAATACATGTGAATAAATATTTTTTTAATGTTTCTGGTAACTGATAATGATGATGACTCGGACACATTACGACATACTATCAAGAATTTGCTTAAACCACAACATATTATTTTTGTATTTTGAAGTTACTGAAGATCTAATTGATATCTACTTGTGTAGAATTTTCAAAACGATATACTTCAAGCAAAATGACCATCAAATTACAACTTTTATTAAAAATAGCAACTGAATAGAACGGGAACCGGAAAATTCCCCGAAAATAATTCACCAACGGAAAATTCCCCGACTAAAATTCACCGACAAACAATTTCCCGACAGGAAAATTTCCTGACAAACAGTTCACCAAATGGAAAATTCCCCGACAATAACAAATCTGTCTTCCCACTTTATCTCGGCTTAGGTTGAGCAGCATTACACTGACGTGTTTAGAATTTTTTTCTGGTTTTTCTCTAATAGAAGTTTTTTTCCCTCTTTTTTTATACAGGGTGCCCGAATTTCGTAGAGACAACATTGGTAACTTTATAATTTGAAGACATAGAGAGACGGTTAAATTAGCAAAAAGCACACTAAGAATCCATTTTCAAATTTTACTTGTCATGTTTCATTTGTTCAATATTGAAGAAGAATTGAAATCTTCTAATTTCTTTTATTTGTCGTATCTTTTTTGTTACTTGAGATATTAGGATGCGGTTTGAAGCAATTCAAATTGTAATCTAAATACTTTTATTGACGCTTAATAAAACAAATTTCTTTTGCGCAAAATTTTAGTAGTCTCACCTAACCTCAAAATTTTAAATTGGTACCATGCAATTTTTGTGGCTCCTTTAAAAAGAGATTTTTTTCTTAATACAATCTTGTATCTCATGATATGGAAATTTTGTCAAAATTTGGAAAACTAAGCTTGTCCTGATTACGGGCAGACGTCATAACTTTTTTTATCGCGTTATCTGTGTAAACAACTCGGTTGTCATTATACGAACCTGTCACAAGTGTCAATGTTATTACTTCAATTTATAACGGATAATTTTGAAAAATACGATGTATTTTGTACGTATATCAAAACTTTGAAGAGCGTAAAACTAACATTTAATAACACAAATTTCATATACATACTTCTGTACCACAGGACGTGATCTGAAGCTCTACATATCAATGTTTAACTTCCTAATAACATACAGGAATTTAAGATATTGAACTTTAACTGATTTGAAATAAAGTTAGTTAGCCCATTGACATTTTGTGCTTCTTGGAATCTGGACCTCTTTTCAGCTTCTAGTTGGCACCTTTCCGATAAAAATTACATTTTCTTCCTTTCTAGAGCCGATAATACATTTAAAAATAACTTGCAGCATAACAGAATTGCTTTATATATATATCATACATCATCTTCTTAATGAAGGAACATTTCGTTTTGCTTTAAATATATTACTATGTGGTTTTGGTAAGCTGATACAATAGATTCGTCAATAAGTCATCGTCTTTAGGTACCTACTAGTCTTACTCATAGTCTTAAGAATATTTTATTGTTGTGGTTTGAAAATTTAAAATCAGATGTTACATATTTTTACAGTATGGAAAATGTTCCAAATATAACATCCACATTATTATGAAGACTTTCGGCTTATGAGTGTGTTGTAGTGGTGTAATACATATTGTTACGGCCGTACGCCTATGACTCATTCAAGAAAACATCGAAATCTAGAGAACTATAGAGAAACTCTAGATTGTTCGAGAATAGAATCTTTGGGAAACACCAGGACATATAAAAGGGGGTCGAGCCTGCACCGAGGGAACAGTCTATTACCGAACTTCGACAAGTTTAAATAAATATTGTAAAAATATTTGCGGATATAAATAATCGTTTAGTGTTAGTCAGTAGTTATTGTTCTATTTGTTACCACGTTATTATTATTTAAAAATAAATCGTTGTTTTTACGAAATATCGCCTGAATATTTATTTAAACCCCGAAAACGTTACAATATATACGTATATAGTACAACAGTAAATAATAATAAACTAAAATAAATGCACAACAATCCAAAATATACCAACTCTACGTTTCGTCACTGTAAGTGGCTTCCTCATGGGTAAAAAATAGGCAGGGTATACCAGAAGGTTATAATAACTCTACGTGTTAACTACGCTAGAGGAGAAAACTTTCTAACGGCTAAGCGATCTTGGAAGGTCATGGTAACTCAACGTGTTAACCACGGTAGGAACAAAACCTTCAAAAGTCCTCTAGCGTGGATAAAGTACATGAGTCTGGAGAGTATTCGGCTATCTCAAGCAAAAAAATAGTAAGCGACATTTTTTAAAAGTACGGAATAATATATGTATTTATTATTCCAGTGCATAGTATGTATGTAAGTCCATACAGTTCAGTATTCCATTTTTTTTTTCAAGAAAGTCCCTTACTGGCACAATATTGCAGCATTACGGTAAAATGGGTTCAAATCAAAGGAAACTTACCTACTTTTTGGGAACAGATCCTAGCGAACGACCATTCACAGATCCTGAATCGACTCGTGTGAGTTATTCTTACGATAGTATCCAGCGCCAAGATTCCTACATATTGATACCTTAGAATCGATACCTTTCTTATATGTATAAGAATATCGAGGTGTCGATACCACTTTTTTCGTATTTTGTTTGTGAGTATCAATTGTGTACTCCTACCCGAATTATGCGCCCTGGTGGAGAGTGGTACCCTCTATTGAATGCAGTTGAAAATGAAGTTATAATCTTAGACTCTGCCAGAAAGTTCTTTATGTCCATTGTATTTTGCTTTATATACCTATAAAGTTATTTGTGAACAGATCTTTAGCTGCAGCGGAGAAATTCTAAGAATGATTTCAATTTCTGTCACCAGGCTGAGGTCATAGCGTCTGCAATACCTAAATAAGCAATCCTCTGAAAGCTACTGAGCGTGTTTATTATATAGCGCAGATTGATTGTATGCCACCAGACAAGCGATACATAATGTATAACTATGATCGTATACAACAGTTCGACTACAACATGTCTTGCTACAATATAATAATTTCTTGTTGTTGTAGCTTTCTGCAATAAATTATTTCATTGGGTACAATAATAATTATTGTTTTGGGTATAATACATACCATATAATACATTTCTCTCAGAGTTTCGTATGGAAACATGCATCGAAATCTTCTTTCACAATTAAAACAACTTGACTTCTGTACCGCTTATGTACAATCCGAATAAAGCTCAATTTAGCATTTAGATCTTCTTTCAAGCAAAAAAGGACCTTAAATGATGACAGTTTTAATCCAAATACAATATTAGTGAACCTTTCATACCGATTTAGAATGAAACTTAAAAAACAACTTTTGTCTTTTAACAGCAGCAACACTATTAGGGCAGCAAAATTATATTAAAGCGAAAACACCACAAGTTGAAAATGTCAAATTTTCAAAATTTCTACACAACAGCTTCATTTGTGTGGAGCCCTTGTTACATAGTGTAATGAAAAATATTCTTAATTGTTCTAATCATGTTTTCATAATAAATAAAAAAAAATAATGCAAAAAAAGTTAATGTAATTTACATTCTACAACGATGTTATAAATTCAATATCATGTAGTAGCGTATGTTCCTCAGAATTCTAATTGAAGTATTTGTAATGACGATTGTACGGTCCTTGTTTCAGAGAAAACTCGAAGCCTTGCTGCTCCAACATTAACGGCAGATAACAGTCAAAAGAAGAGAACTAATTTTCCATACTCTCTTTATACCAAGAGCTCCATACACTCACACATGAAAGACTGATTGCGCATAATTAAAATCGCGATATAATAACCACACTGTTCTAGATCTGAATTGTAGCCGTGTTCAGTGGCGAATGTTACACCGTAATTAGTCGGTTATCAGTGATATTTAGTGACTTTAATTGCAAGTATAAAGTACGAGCCCACTCCTACTTCAACGTAGCTTCCTTCCTCGCGCCATTCCGAACCATTTCCCCCCACAATCACTTCTATGAGGCGTGCAGCGCGCCAAATGAGCCGATTATTGCCGCCGCTCAGCCGCGTATTCCATCTCTTCACGTCTCTACGCTGACGTAGCGCCATTGTTACGAACCAGCGGCGAAGAAACGACATTAAAAACGGGTCACACAAAGGACAAAATTTAAAAATTACGGAGATAATTCAACGTACATTATACAAAATTCTTCTTGAAATTTAAGGAATTAAAACATTGAACGCTTGAAAGATTTACCCCACAATATTAACTTACAAAATACATAGGTTTTCTCCTGTTATCAATCATTATTATACAACTGTACATACCTATCACCAAGCATAACAACAAACAAAAATGATATTTATATTTTTTTAATATATCATTCCGTATATCTTTTAATATGAAGTGTATACCACTTATCTACCAAATTAAAAATAAAGAACGTGTCATATACTTCAGAATAGTTTCTTCTTTTTCAAAGAATTATTAGTAATTACTAAAAGCGGATTACATGCACTCGACATTTTTCAGATAATAATAATAATAATAAATGGTCTTTATTTAACCCTTCTTCCCAACCGTTACAAAACCGAAAATCACAAAATAATAATAATAAATATAATACAGAGTACACAGGTAGAAAAGAAGCGAAAAAAATCAAGAGGCGAGGGTTCAGACAAACAGTTCAAAGAATTGTTCCCTGCTCTACCACCTAAACCTCTACAAAAGTGTGAACTAAAATAGGAAACAAAAATGCCTAATATTAGAAACATATATCTAAATTCTGCATGAAACAACACAGAAAAAAAAAGAAAATAATAATAATAATAAATAAATAGCAAACTGTAGCGCTATTGCTTCGCAAACAACAACTCCCTGGCAGCACATCTGAACACAGAAGGTGAGGCAACTTTCAAGGATGACGGTAACGGATTAAAGAGCTTATAAATGGAAAAAATGAAACTTCTCTCAAATAAGACAGAGCTATGTGCTGGAGACCTAATGACGTTCCTGTGCCTAATATTTATATTATGGACATCCGTTCAAAATTCTATGGTATTATATAAGTACGGAGGAGTTTCGGAAAGAATAACCTTATGGTATAAGCACAAACACTGCAACAACATTCGATTTCCCATGTTCAACCAAGAGAGGTTAACTTATGAGAGACATGGTCATACCTTTTTAACCCAAAAATATACCTAATGCACGCATTCTGCACGCGTTGAATTTTCAAAGCAGTGGCGTTGTCTAAACATGGACCATAAACAGGCGCCCCGTAATTAAAAGAGGATAATACAAATGTATCGCACAGCATAGATTTTAATTTTCTATTGAAAACCGATCTAAATGGAAAGATAAGTTTAAGGTTGCAATAAGCAGTACTAATTTGTTTTGTAATATGTTATCTAAAACGAAACTCATTGTCAAGTATGACACCTAAATTTTTTACTTCATTCACAAAAGGGATCGGAACACCATCCAAGGTCAGCACAATATTATGCTGCACATGCTCGCGTACGTGCCCACTACCAAACAGGATACCTATAGTTTTAACAGAGTTCAGAACTAATGCATGTTGTTTCGAGAACGTATGTACGCTATTCAGGTCACTTTGCATAGCAGACAACGCAACATCTAATTCATGCGCATAAAAGGATTTATAGATTTGAGTGTCATCAGCATACATGACCACATTAGAGCTCCTAACCGAAGTAGGTAAGAAGCTGGTGTAAATAGTAAAAAGAAGAGGACCTAGAATTGACCCCTGTGGCACACCTCTATTAGTCTCCAGAATCTACGAACATACCTGACCCAAACCCACACACTGACGCCTACCACATAAATAGGAAGTCAACAAAGCAATCGACAGATCATCACACCCAACATAGCGTAAAATTGACAAAAGTAAATTATGGTTAAGAGTATCAAAAGCTTTGCTGAAATCCAAAAAAATAAGTATAGTAATTTGATTCTCATCACGAGCTCGAAGTATGTTATTAGTAACATTCAACATAGCAGTGGTGCAACTAAACCCACTACGAAACCCTGACTGGTTATCAGGGAGTACACCAAAGTGATCCAAATGTAGTACGATCTGTTCACGCATCATTCTCTCCAACACTTTACTCATAGTTGGCAAAATACTTATAGGACGGAGATCCACGTCGGTAGAGGCATTCGCACACTTGGGCAATGGTAAAACAATCGCGGTCTTTCACACATTCGGAAAAATGCATTCAAGCAAGCAGCAGTTGAACAAATGTGTCAAATAGGGTAGTATATAGGGCAGGCATAAACGAATCATTTTGATTTTAATGCCATCCCAACCAGAGGATAAACTAGAAATCTGATTTAGATGTCGAATGGACATCCGTTCAAAATTCTATGGTATTATATAAGTACGGAGGAGTTTCGGAAAGAATAACCTTATGGTATAAGCACAAACACTGCAACAACATTCGATTTCCCATGTTCAACCAAGAGAGGTTAACTTATGAGAGACATGGTCATACCTTTTTAACCCAAAAATATACCTAATGCACGCATTCTGCACGCGTTGAATTTTCAAAGCAGTGGCGTTGTCTAAACATGGACCATAAACAGGCGCCCCGTAATTAAAAGAGGATAATACAAATGTATCGCACAGCATAGATTTTAATTTTCTATTGAAAACCGATCTAAATGGAAAGATAAGTTTAAGGTTGCAATAAGCAGTACTAATTTGTTTTGTAATATGTTGTCTAAAACGAAACTCATTGTCAAGTATGACACCTAAATTTTTTACTTCATTCACAAAAGGGATCGGAACACCATCCAAGGTCAGCACAATATTATGCTGCACATGCTCGCGTACGTGCCCACTACCAAACAGGATACCTATAGTTTTAACAGAGTTCAGAACTAATGCATGTTGTTTCGAGAACGTATGTACGCTATTCAGGTCACTTTGCATAGCAGACAACGCAACATCTAATTCATGCGCATAAAAGGATTTATAGATTTGAGTGTCATCAGCATACATGACCACATTAGAGCTCCTAACCGAAGTAGGTAAGAAGCTGGTGTAAATAGTAAAAAGAAGAGGACCTAGAATTGACCCCTGTGGCACACCTCTATTAGTCTCCAGAATCTACGAACATACCTGACCCAAACCCACACACTGACGCCTACCACATAAATAGGAAGTCAACAAAGCAATCGACAGATCATCACACCCAACATAGCGTAAAATTGACAAAAGTAAATTATGGTTAAGAGTATCAAAAGCTTTGCTGAAATCCAAAAAAATAAGTATAGTAATTTGATTCTCATCACGAGCTCGAAGTATGTTATTAGTAACATTCAACATAGCAGTGGTGCAACTAAACCCACTACGAAACCCTGACTGGTTATCAGGGAGTACACCAAAGTGATCCAAATGTAGTACGATCTGTTCACGCATCATTCTCTCCAACACTTTACTCATAGTTGGCAAAATACTTATAGGACGGAGATCCACGTAGGTAGAGGCATTCGCACACTTGGGCAATGGTAAAACAATCGCGGTCTTTCACACATTCGGAAAAATGCATTCAAGCAAGCAGCAGTTGAACAAATGTGTCAAATAGGGTAGTATATAGGGCAGGCATAAACGAATCATTTTGATTTTAATGCCATCCCAACCAGAGGATAAACTAGAAATCTGATTTAGATGTCGAGATCTTCATCATGTTTCCTTCAAGTTAGTCCTCCGGACTTGATTATATTTTAGAAAAATAAATATAAATGTGCTTTTTCTTTTAAGTTGGGCAAGTAATTTATGTTTCTTTTGCAGTAAACTCAAATAAATAATTACTCCTTCCTAGTTACTAGTAACTGTTCCTTTCTGTATCTTTTCGATACCAGTGTTAACCCAGGCAACCACATCTTCAACCTTCCCTAATACTGTCAATTGAATTGCAAATCTAGTGGCAGTAATGAGAATTATTTTTCGCCCAAAACTCAATTAACTAAGTAATATAGATTTCCATAATAGATCACCGCCTATATATATACCTACATAGAAAAAGAATGTTCACCAGCAATCACAAGAAAAGTATTAAGAAATTACTATATGATGTACATATGTATGTATGTACGTATGTACATCGTTAAAAACTAAAATGATAAAATCTGTACAGCAATGACTCTAAAGAGACGAATTTTAGAGTCAAGATTTTTCTTATTTTAGATTTCAACTATGATACATCACAAAGGCAAGCATAATACTTTTGAAAGGATCTACCCCAAGTACAAAAAATAAATGAAAGTCAAGAAGATTGTGATTTTACAAAACTTAAAATGAATCAGCCTAATTTTTAAAGGAAATTTACCATCGAAACTACGTAGGTATTTATTCATTCTACTTTTGATAACCTAATCGATTCTATAAAATCAAATTCCATACACATTTTGTAAAACAACTTTTTCATAATCCTGTCTAAAAAGTTTTCGTTACACTTTCGAAAACAATCCAAGCTTACCTTTCAACGACAGTCTTGCTAGTTTGGAACTGACTGCCCAAGACCAAATTTATAATTTGGAAAACAGGAAATTTACTACAAATTTACTACTTCAAGCAATTTCCACCCCTATTCACTACTTTTACAAATTGCTTAATTACATCTAATTTTAACTATAATGGGGGCAAAAATATCTTACCTGGTTTCACTAAACTTTTGGGCGCAATACTTTTTGACTCTAATTGCTTGAAGTTGATGACAAGTATTGAATACGATTATGAATACAGGAGTATACAGTTTGTAAACTGTAGCTGAAACTATAGTTATGTACAGATATGCACATATCTTGGTAATATATTGTTACAAGTTTGTGAAAAATCTTTACGTGATGGAGACAAACGGACTTTGGTTTAGTGATCAGCAAACATGTATAAAACATTGTAGTACGTGCTTCTATTTAAACCCGCGATATACTGTAAACCAATACAATTAGTGTAGATTGTTTTGTGACATTCCTGCACAATACTGCTGTAATATTTGAAATACCTGGAGCACTAAATAGTAACGCTTGAAATATGGATTTGATAACTCTTGGAAAGAAGTGACGAGCACACCCTGTATAATCTGAACGTGCGATTCTAACGCAATGAAATTTGGTATGGAAGTAGTACTAAAGTAGCATAACTTACCCCCACCTGGAAAACGGCGCAACCCTGCTGGAGGGGATACATGAATAGCAAAAGTATCCCCCGCAATCAGCGCGTACCATCGCTACAGGACGAGACATGCAGGCAATAAGTCGCCACATGATATCGGGAGGGATGACCAAGCATACTGCCTAAATTCGCCTCCATAGCCTCCTCAACGTTAGCCGGAGGAGGTGGATAACGTCGAAGCATCCGACCGATCATATCCCAGACATGTTCGATCGGAGTTTGATCGGGAGAATGAACCAACACCGACGATGGGAGCATTCGTCTGTGGTGCTCTTCCACAAAGAACTGTACTACACTCGGGACGTGCGGTCGGACGTAAGAAAACACAACGGGCCGTAGCACCTCATCTACGTATTGGCAACCCGTCATCATCTCCTGTATACGCAGCAGACGTGCACGTTCATAATTGTGTATAATTGTACCCCATACCATAATGCCCTGCTGGCGATGGATATGGCGTGGTTGGATGCACTGCTCAAGTTAACGCTTACCACGTCTCCGATGAACCAAAATTTGCGCGTCATCAGCGATCAATTCGAATCTAGCTTCATCGGAAACCAAAATATGCCTTCAGTCGGCAGCCCACTGTTGTCCTGCCTCGACCCACTGGCGCCGTGTACATCGGTGCTCACGAGTCAGTGGAGTAGCAAACGTCCCCGTACAGTTCGCGTAGTGAGTACGCCTTTCCTTCCTGTTGGCCAAATAGCTCCAAGTTTCTTTGAGGAGGACATCCGCGACGCTATATCGCTTCGCTTCCTCGCGTCGTCACGCGGCGCCGACCCGCTCGCGACTGAAAGTGCGTACGTTCTTGCTCATTCCATTCTCGCCATGCCCGTTGCACTGCCGATAACGACCACTCGAGATAGCGAGAGACATCACGGAAGGATACACCTATCATGTGCACACCCACAACCATTCTTCGCTCAAATTCGCTCAGGTAACGCGAACGGCCTTCCATTAAACACAAAGCACGACTAGATAGTACCCCTTCGCACCACAGTAAGAACGGCCAATTTCTCCCACCCACTTCGGTTTCCAAGTCGACACCTGTCGGAGCGGCTCAGTAAAAAATTTAGGTATTAAAACTCGTCGCATCAACTCGTCCAATTATGCATGTATATCTTTACGCGTTCAAATTATATAGATACAGAGTATGCTCGTCACCTTTTTTCAACAGTGTATTATGCATGACTGGGGTATATACATGACTGAAACCGCCTAAAAGCCAATTAACTTCAGTGAAAAAAAAAATGAAGAAAACCTCAGTCGTTTTTAAGGAGTCTAATCAAATTAACTGTAACTTTTGAAACAGCATAGTACTACTGTTGCATTAATAATTCTTCACAAGCACATGTGTTGTTGTTGATACAATAAAAGAGAAATGTTCACTGTGTTTAACCAAATTTGTTTTGTCGAACATTCATATAATTTCCTTTTCTAACTGTAATAATGCCAGTTACTAATTTAGTGGATGTAGAAGCTTTATATAATATATTTTTGTAAAACAAATCGGAAGTTAACTAATTCCAGGCTGTAGGCGCATATAACGAGAATAAAAGAAAATACAGAAACTTCCTTCTCGAGATAGCGTCTACTTTTTCATCTTGACATCTTCGGAGTATAATCTGGCAACGTTGATGAGTAAACAAGGCGAATCATCCAACAGGTAATTAATACGTTAAGTCGAAACAAAGGCCATAAGCGAACCTATCAAGACCAGCTAGTTAGTGGTTTATATCCAGGTTAATCAATTTCAGTTTTTGGTTAGTTAAGAGCGCATAAAGGCACCGTGGGTTTGCGTAGATGTCAGCTTGCATGATAATAGGTAATGAGCGGGTTATTAGCGTCGCAGATGGCGCTGACGGCATCCCGCAGAGTGTAGACCTCCCTTAACCAACAATATCATCGTAATTATGTCGTAGCCCCTCCAAATATTACGTAGGGTATGTTATCTACTTTGCGTTAGTTAACGTTGCAAGGTATCGTAATTGTTTTTTTTATTTCCTTTGTGCCATCTTGTTGTCAAAAAGAAACCGTAAAATATCGTATAGTATCACCTTTCATGTTTTGTTCTTTCGTATCTGCTACGTCGTCAAGTTATTAAACATTGATGTCAACTGAATATAACTCCTTCTTCTAATGTAAAATATATTTAGAAAATGATAATATTAAAGCGGACATATAAGTATAGCAATTCTTATTTGAAGGTCTTCTCAAAAACTAAAATACACAGAATTCTAAAACATTGTTAAAGTTAATCGAACAAAAGTTATTCAAATATAAGTTTCAGTGCAGAAAAACAACTTTTCTATTAATTTAAATGTTTTCAATAATAAAAACCTAAATCTCTAACTATTGACAGAAAATTACCTAATTACATATAAATTATTTTGATACTGATTCCATGCTAGTATAAATATAATAAATACTGCACTTTGGATTGTCATAGTGCATAAATTCGACTTCTTCACTAGCAATACAGACTGAAATTCGTCGATACTGCGATATGCAATAGAAGAAGGTGATTACATCTGAGTGGGTGGTAAACCGTCGTAAGGGCCTATTGCTTAGATCGCATGATTGAAGGATTGCAACACAATGGTCGCTATTACGGCACATTAGCGCTCCTTTGAACGTTTGCAGCCTAATAGCGGCGTAAATGCGTTCCGGTCGAACTCAACAATCAGCGTGATTCAATTTTTAGAGCGCCGCATAAGTACCGCGCCACCTCCACTATTACCAACCCTCGATGCCAGAACTTGCCCTGATACGATGTCGGTGACATCTTAACCCTCTCACTCTCTTAGCGAAAGATCTTTGATACAGTTCTCACATAATCCTACGTATGAAATTTTCAAGATGTTAACCTATTTACAGGAATATTTAAAATGTACATACATATAATACGAAAAATGTAACTAATTCCCAATTCAAAAATAACTAGAATAATCGTAATTAGAATGAATTAAAAGTTTTGATAGCTGATTTACAAAATATGAAACCTGCTTGAACTTGATTGTAACAAATAAAATAATTGATTTCGTCTCAATAATCTCAAAAAACTACATAACTATTAATTGTTGAAGTGATAATATATACCCAGTATATCGTTGTTAGCTTCAATTACATACTTGTACGCATATTTTCTCTTTATGTATCAAATTGTATACGTTGATAGTTAACAATCTCTGATTTAAAGTATTGTATACCACATCAGACATTACTAAGGGAAGATTGCGAATCCGGAAATTAAAACAAATTATGAGACTTTGGGAACATGTACAGTTTGTGTATTAAGTAATGTCTCCCCCTTTGAAGAGTAGTCGTTCGGTCGAGATATTCTGAATACGCAACTATACATCTCAAGGGGGCATTTACGAAAACGACCGAGTGGACATGAGCGGAAGAAAGTTGTCTTAATTGAATATATGACAAGATGAATTTCAATAACGAGAAATAGATATTTACAAAGACACAATTAAGAACTTGAAAGCGACTAAACGTGAAATAAGTTCCCCAAATATGCTTCGAAAACTCGGCTTCTGTATGATAACTATAAGGTACATAAAATACGAATTGTTCAAACAATAGTCGATAAATGCGTCTTTGAGAAATTACAACATGCTTCTAGTCCAAACCATGTCACGACAACTCACGAATTCTATTTTTAACACAATTGTCCACAATGAAATAATCGCAAAAGCACTGCAGAGCGTGTATCCCTAACTATTTGCAAGAATAGCATCAATTTTAATTATCTTAAATAATGCAAGCTGCGATAGACTTCATGGTGGCAGTAAATAATATTAAGCAAAAAGTAGTTATTTGCTGTTACTTTGAATATTTTCTAGCTCATTATGTAATATTTTAATTAATTTAGAAAAACAGCAAGCCAAACTACTGAAATAGAAGAGCAAGTTCAGAAGCACATCCTAAAGATCCACTTCCCAGGCTTCGAGATTATTGAAATCCATATAGAGAGGGTGGAGGAAGACTCAGTTTTGCTCAGATACCTGACTCGAAGGCGCGGGACGAAGACTGCAACCTTCAGCGGAAAATAATTGAGGTTTCCAAAAGTGTGTGAGCCATCAAATCTACTAAATCGACATGGGACTGGCATGGACTGCATTTTCCCAGCACTGTGACAACAAGACCTGAAGCCGCTATCCCCAGTTTTATGTATCCCACTGCCTCTACACAAAAATCAATATGCCTATCAAACTGGAAAATTCTGTAAGCAGACCACCCATGAACTTGCCCAAAGAGCAGAGATTGCATTGACTGGACAAAGAGAGCGCCTTTGACAGGGAATCTTTTGTATCGATAGAAAAGGCGCTGCAAAATCGTGGAGTCAAGCCAACGGTGAGGAGATCAATACCATGATAAGAAACCGAACAATTCTGTAAATGCAGCTGTGGCAGCTAGCTGCCCACAGGGCGGACTATTGTCAGTTTTACTATGGCGCCTAGTGGCGACGGCTAGCTTTCCGATCTGCGTACGGCGAACTTTCATGCACAGGACTATGCCAATAATATCACATCATGATTTGCGACAAGTCGTACTCAGACTCGTAAAAAACGATGCAAAAGAGACTCTAAGATACTTGTATCAACTGAGGTCAAATACCTATCTTGGACGCAAACTGACGTACCAATCACACCTGAAATATGTAACCGATAAAACCATGAAGACGTTTTGAGGCTGTAGACAAATTTTTGGTAAAACTAGGAGCTGAAACCTCTAATAGTGTACTGGCTACACACAAGGGTTACAGTACCTTTTATAACCTATACGTCGCTGGTCTGGTGACATAAAGCTAGTCTGGGCTATGCGGCCAACGCGCTTGGTAAGGTCCAGAAAGTTGCCTGTTTAGGTATCAGGAGACCGTGTCCTCAACACCAGCGATAACCATCGAGACCATTCTTGGGCTTCCTCCATTGTAGTTCGTGTTGCGGTCAAAAGCAACCCTAACCGCCTACAGAGCAAAATGTAATGGATGCAAAAGTTTCTCCAGTAAAACTCTTGTTTTACTAGTATGGTATCTTTACCATACCAGCATCTTCAGTTTTATCGAACAGACAATACCACTGTCCATAAGATCCCACCCGTATTCATTTCCACTGGGTGATACAATGTAGACACTTCCAGCAGTGAGACTGCAAAAGCCTTCGTCCGCAAATCGAGATGAGGTTTTTCCCACTGGTTTGTGAATGCTTCTAAAACTCCGAATGACACGGGAATTGGAATTTGAAAAAACGTACAACCCAATCAGCTTGGGAAACTTACCCTCTTCCAGGCCAAAATAATCACTATCCAGACCTGGGTAGAGAGCGGCACATCGGCTACCTATGCAAATCTTGAATTTATGCATAGGTAGCCGATGTGCCGCTAACTTTTGTGCCCCGACAAGTGACACGCAGCAACCGCCGCTGGTAGAGAGTATTTTAAACTACTCGCCTGAAATGGCCTAGTTAAAATTTCGAAAGTGTGCTAATCACTTCTCGCTACTGCTGCCTTCTTAATCGTTCAAAAGGCGGTAGTAAAGTAGGTAAATAATGAATAGAACTTTTTCCATTATCATTTATACTACAAACATCTTATTGGAACGTTAAAGTATATCATATCTAGATAGTTACCTACTTATACCTGCTTATATGATCAATAGTTATAATTATTTTATAACTGTTAACTCTATAGCGTAAAAATCCAAGTGCACGAAATAAGATACAGCCTTCACAGCGAAAGATCTTAATAAGAAAATTTTTTCTATACGTCATTCTCTAGTCTAAAAGAATATCGAAAAAATGTATACGAAGGCCGTGTACTATCCCCTTTACATTTTTAGAAAAAATAGTCGGTAGTCAAGTTTACTATTCAGAGCAACATTTGTTATAATTCTTACTAGCAAGAAGTATAGAGTGATTTCAAGGACTGTGGGCTCGTAATTAACAGGTAAAACATCGGTATCACCAAACACCGAGGTACGGAACGAGCGGGACATGGGGGGTGGTATGGGACGGGCGGGACACGGGGGTGGTACGGGACGGGCGGGACACGGGAGGTGCTACGGGACAGGCGGGACACGGGAGGTGCTACGGGACGGGCGGGACACGGGAGGTGCTACGGGACGGGCGGAGCATGGGGGGTGGTACGGGACGGGCGCGGCACGAAGTGGTACGGGACGGGCGGGACACGAGGAGTGGTATCCGTAACAATAAAACATTAAATATCTAAAGCAATACTTTTCTACACAGAACGAAGTCTGCCGGGCCAGCTAGTTAGTAATAAAAAAAAGTACATGTATAGTATAAGAATTATGTAACTTTTATATTTATTGTTTATTGTTTTATAATCTAGGGGATACATCACAGGCATTTTCTTTACTATTTGCAATCTTAGATCCAAATTGCAGAGCTCTTTTCTTAAATGATGATACTGTTTGCAATCCCATGTGGTATCCTAGAGTTCTTAACAATATTTTGTCACCTACACCAGCCGGAATATCACTAAATGGACAGGTTCTATAAAAAAATTCCAATCAAACAAAAATATCATACAGTAATATACAACACACTTTTCCCAGCAATTCAGATCACGTACAAAATCCACAACATTTTCGTCCAAATAGGGGGTCCTCAATTGTCTCCCATGATCTGACACCACTCTGTCATCTCTGGCCAAATTTCTATGGGAAATATTTTGCCAATCTTCATTTAAGGAATTATAAAGACCCAACCATCCATTTCTCTTTAAAGCTGCTCTGTGCCTACTATAACCGCCAAATAGCTCATCAGCGCCCATTCCTACTAATAATACCTATTGGATAATTTCAAACTATCAAGACAATTCTCTAATAATCATTGTTTATGAAAATGAATAACATCAATAACACAGAATATAAAACCTCTGCTAATACAATTAAACTTCTACAACTTGAAATTCCATTACTGACTTGTAAATCAAACTATATTTTCTGACAACAAATTATTTTATTTATGAAGTAAATATAATAAACACTAACCCTGGATAATACTTCATACTTATCAGTAATTCCTCTACTAGCAAACCATAAAGCACAGCCTAAGCTATCATCCAAAATGCTATTAAGAGGATGTATTAAATGCTTAATAGAATTGCTTCGCTCTTTATCAAGTTCAGCAATTGTCACATTTATTGGTACAAAATTCCATAGCCTGTTTGGCCTCAACCTTTTTAATTCTTCGTAACTCTCTATCCCTGTTTTTCTATCAGGTGTATTATAATGTCCACCTCTTTCAAATGCTACATTTATAAGATCTATACTTGAAATGCATCAGTAAATTTATCTGCCAATAAAGCTAATATTGTACAATCCAGTCCACCAGAAAATAAAACTCCTACCAATGCATGATGACATGATTCTTTCAAAATAATACAACGTTTACAATATTTAGGTTGTGTAGATATTCTCTTTGCAACAGCGGCCTCTAATATAACATGTAATTTCGTTACATTATTAAAAAACATTCCATTGTTTAATAGTTCTGCAAAAACTTTATCAAATGGTAATTTAATACGATTAAGAAATTCTGTATCAGTTTTTGTAGGTTCACAAAACTCCTTATATGATACAACATGTAATTCTTCGTTAACAGCAATATCACAAGAAAGAAAATGTTCTAATTCTTTTAACTTTGTAGTAAAATTATTATTTCTAAAACTCCACGGGGTCAATATTAATTCTTTTGATAGCAAATCATATGAAAAAATTCCAATTGCTGGTAATTCAATACAATCAATGCACTTTGTAGCTACACTTGTTATAATAAATCCGTCCTCTACTTTTCCAATTAACAAAGATCTTCTACCAAATATATCTCGACCAAAATATAATTTAAAATTCTTTTTGTTTAAATAAATCAAAGCATATGGTCCTTGAAGACTGGATAAAACTCCCACTATACTTGCAGCTTTTTCTAATTTTTCATATAGAAGAATAGTATCTCCATATACCTTTCGATCTTCGTCAGAAATATTCCCACCAAAGAGATCGCCATTAAATACAAAAATCGATTTATTACTTTCTAAAGGTTGTTTAACCAAGTTTTCACCTTGCAACCAAAGTATACCTGCTGCAAATGTAAATGTATAATCTGAAATTGTAATTTTCAGATCTGTATAACAATCTGGTCCTCTTCGCTTAAGATATGGTTTACATATTTTATACTACAAACAAATTAGAGCATTAAAAAAATTACAAACAATAATCTTTCTAGTTGTACCTTTGCTGAAAGTACATCATTATTAGTGAGTGTTGAAAAAATGCAAAATATACCGCACATTATGTATAAGAACTAACTAAATAAATCGAGACAGGAATCTAGGTGAATGGTTGCATTTTCATGTTCAACACGACACAATTCAACATAAGCTATAGCATAACACATTCATTACCACTTTGACAGATTTTTGGCTAACTTTGACCACACTTTGACAAAAGCAAAGAGAGGGTTTTTTCTGTTATTCTACAAATCGCCATGTTGAAAAACGCATTTTTTGTGTATACATTTGACAGCACAAAAATGAGGTTAGATCATTAGCAAATCACAACAAATCATTAGACGTATATGTCAAACAATTGTAAGCTACCAAAAAAACGATTTTTGGCGAGCAAATTTTTTGGTAAATGTAAAGTAACGACCGGCCATTTTGGCGGTCCCAAATCAACTCAAACACCGAACTGTTCAATCATTTATGACATCATACAAGGGAACTGGTTGGTCTAATAAGCAAACCGCTCGGTTATTGTTTGGTGTTTATGGTTTGTTTACGTTACGCCATTATTCATAACCTACTGCACTGCTTTATCCTTTTGTGTTTATTTTTTATTTAATATAAAATGGAAGGCATGGACACAAAATACACAGTAGATCATATTTATAAATTTAAAATATGAAACAAGTCGTTTCTTTCTTATCTAACATTCAACATCATTTGTGACGCCTTATAGTTACATGTTTGTTGAATTATTCCAAAAAACATTAACTAATTAAAAAATACGTCATTATTAAAAAAAGTTGTTTAAAAGGTATGTATACCGGTCGATTTGAGTGATAGGTTAAATAACGGCGGGAAGGGGCAAGAGGTACGAAAATTCGCTAAGAAGTGGGGACGCGTACGAGTCTCTCTATTACAGTCTAGTCTCGTCTAGTCTACAGCGCAGCGCTGTGATAGACTCATACGCGTCCCCACTTCTTAGCGAATTTTTGTACCCCTTGCTCCTTCACGCCGTTATTTATCTTATCCCTCAAATCGACCGTTTCGTCGTATACATTCATTGTAAGAATTAGCTAGCCAAATAAACGCACTATACATCGGATACCTGTTAAGACCAAAGTAAAATTTAGGTTAGAATGGATGATGTTTACACGACAAATGCCATCATACTGAACACTACGTTTTGGCGTTATCTCGTGTGTATGACGTCAAAAGCGAACATACGATCGACCGTGCTTATAAACAGTTCGCTCGTCAAAAATTGATTCCAAATATCCAAGACGATTATATCTCACAGCTTTTATGTTGAATACTGTAAGGAACGGAAATAAAAAAAAACGAATTACTAAAACATATAATACCTCTTACTATTCGTCGTCGTTTACATCGAATTTGTCGCCGGTAAACCATTGTTCAAAATTAGTTTTTATTTTATCAGAGTATGACACAAGAACAACAATACACGTAAACATGAAGTGTCTCGTTAAACCTCTTACATTATTAATAGAATTGAGATTATCTTGCAACATTCAATAATATTCACATACCCACAACCAACACACAGTTAGTCAGGAAGACAAATGCTCAGATAAACTGTAGTATGTAAGCACAAGCAGCAAATATGGGGACAATTTTTTTCTGATAAATGAATTTTGTACCACCCAATATCCTATAATTCTTTAAATTTGCTAAAATTTTCATTTTTCATAGCACAAATTATACAAAATATTCTAACATTTCTAGTACAGTAGCTGTCGAAATGTATATCACATATAAATGTCTTGTTCTTCCAACTAAATAAATCTTCATTTTATTTAAATCCATTATAAAAGAAAAACCAACAATTAAAGCAGTTATGTTAATGTTTATTACAAAATACTTACCATTCGTAATCTTTCAGGTATTCAGCACTCAGTAAATCACAGACTAAATTCAGTTTCTCAAACACAAAACACCCTGCAACACAACCAAACACAACTATGACAAATATCGCTGTGTGAGTCACGATTCTATACATAAATTTCATAAGCCTGTGTCCTGTTCAACGATAAGTTACTAATGTTTCAACATAATTATTAGCCACTTATTGTTAGTGAAATACAGTAATCCCTCGCTAAACGCGGCTTCCTCAAACGCGGTTTCACTTATCCGCGGTTTTCGTTTTTAAAAAATAAATTGCATATGAAACTAAAATGTCTATTGTAATGTAATTTCTTCGAGAACGAAGAGACTGCGACAACTATGACTAAATCCCTGACTTTAAGCGACTTAAATAAAATTATTTCTACGGCCCAACATCTACAAGATCTTGTATTTCAAATGGATCCATCACTAGAAAGGAGTTTAAAATTTAAGAATGGATTGGAACGTTTACTACTGCCATACAAGGAAATTCAAAAAGACTAAGAAAAAAATGAAACAGCCAACTATTCATTCATATTTTAGTAAATGAATGTATTTAGTTTATATTTGGTGTGCATTTGGTTATAGAATTAATAGTTATTTACGAACCAAGTGCGTGAAATCATATTTCGCGAATGAGTGACGAGTTTACGAATTGGATACGAATTCGCGAAATGTTTCACGCACGAAGTTTGTACAATACTTTTTGTACGAGAACTATAATAATAATATATACAAATTGTTAAATACGTTAGCGTTTATGACCATATTATTAAGGTTAGGGATTTATAATTTCAAAATGTCACTAAATTAATCAAGTTCCAGGAAGTACCAACTTTACTTTTACGCACTCGTGTTTAAAGTGACTTTTTACGCACGCAAATCATGAAATGACAAGTTTTGATAAGCGAGTACAAAAAGTTTATTTATACATATTACACAAACGTTCACTTTCTTAATTTGCCCTCACCAACCGCGAATTTCTTCAACCACGGTCTTATCATGGAACCTAACCCCCGCGTTAGGCGAGGGATTACTGTATATTATAACTCAACAAATAAAATCAGTTTAAAAGCTAAAGTGACATTAAATATATGCAAGATTATTCACGTGGTTCATTAGAACTTTTCGATGTTCCAAAAATCCTACAATTATCGGAAGTAATACAAAAGCGTAAATAATTTCGCCAATGAGACAATGACAGTTTTCGTAACTACTTAAAAGTTTTCAAAATTGTAGGATTTCGGAAAAGTACTAACAAACCAGTTCCGTTTATAACTCTGTATATGTTCTGCTGAACAGAAACGTTGTATTGAACTTTGAAACTTAAGGCTCTAGGACGCAGACAAACCAGTCATTTGACACGATCAAATTGCAGTACTCAGTGACCAATTTCAGCAAAAAACTGTTAGAACAGATTGTACAATTAAGTAGAATTATAGATCATAGTAGAAGATCACTCGAATTTAGAATAATTGTAAATGCATATATTGCCTAACAAAGATTTTTCTACATTTAGAAATAAGTTGCCAATTTTTTAGTTAGTTTTAGCAAAACTAATTATTTATAGTTTACCGCACACATATACCCTCTATCTTCATCAAACTCTGTATTTTTATATAGCTCATGTTAATTTAGCTTTTACTCTCATCCTTTTGCACTACGAACACTAATAAGTACATCTGTACACCACTTGTACACAATTTCCTAATTTATGTTAGCCACTATTTTCCTGCAAACATATTTTCACAGTAGAGCAACTTTTTATTTTCAAATCACAATGTGGATTCGTTGATATAAAGACACGAGAAATTTAACTGAATATGAAAATCCACTGTTTAGACAAAGCACTACACATAACTGAACACAACCGGGACCGAACGCAAATCGGTTAATGCATTTGTTGCAATAGAAGCAAACTATTGAAACAGTTAGGATGTTTGAAATAAATTTAAAACGCACAAAGAAAAATACTGTTACAAATTTATTAAATAAAACATTATACAACAGAACGATAAAAATAAAATATTTGTTCACCACAGAAAGATTTCGATGTTAATATCTTTGAGCATTTGTTCCTATTATCAGTCCCCCTTCTGGTTCCCACTCTTATAAATAGAATATTTCTTTATTTACTATATTAGCATTTTGAAAGAAAACAAAACAATTCTTCTTATTATACGTATTTTATAACGGTATAATACATATTAGAAAAGAATTAAAATAAAAATTGACTAAGGCTTCTTTAAAATAATAAAACTCAAAAATACGAAAACGTAAGTTGCTGTTCCTTTTTTCGAGTTTTAATATACAAAACACATATTAAAATTTCATTTGTATATTAAAAAAATTGACAATAAATCATTCATATATAACATTGAGTTTTGACAGTATTGGCGAGACGTTTATACAAATAACATTTTTTCCAATGCACCATTAATACTTCCAATAATTTTTTTTTAATTCTTTAGAGGTCGATAAACAATTCCCCGGTCATTAACACTTTTTACATGCCACACACCAACAGAGTAAGGCACCAGAAATATTTATACAATTATGATAACTACATGGGAAAAAATGGTATTCAGAATTTGTTTTCTTCAACGTGGTGGCACTGAACTTGCAGATTATGTTTCATCTGTAACAAACAGAACAAATGTCTCTTAAGTACAAACATCACATCTTCATACACTGCGCATAAATACTTTGTATATCTCAAATATATCCCACAGATATGAATTAACCCAACTTAACGAAACAAACGAAGATAATTTAATTTTAATTCTCTTGAACACACAAAAATCTTTGATAAAATATTTCTCAGTTGGCACCAATATAAATTATTTGTTACAACATTTATGACTTATAGTTTTTTAAACAACTATATGCCAGTACTGATGTATTTATTATACCAAAATATAAAAAAATGAACATTAAGTTCTAAATGTCCACTATAATTTCTTTTGGATCAAAAATTATTAATACATCGAAGGAATATAAAAGAAAAAAATTAAAGCATGTCTTACCTAGTCGCTACTTCCATCAGAGTCGCTTTCTTCTTCGGCGTTTTGCAACCACTCTATAAATTTCTTCATCTGGTCAACAAACATCATCTTACCCTTTACATTAAAATCTTGCTTGTACCATTTGAGGATGACCTGTTCGGAAATAACATCCGTTTTATAAAAGAGCATGATTATCTTTTGGAATGCTCTCATGAAAGTCATGTTCGAATAACAATATTCTTGCACCTTGAGCAATAGGCTCAATTCGGAGCGTGCGTTTTGGGCAAACGCAGAAAATAAACTCGTATACTGCTTCAAATGGCGAACCGCTTGATCAGTTACTAATTCCTGTAGCAAAAAAGTATTTGGATTTCACGTATATAGAAACAATTTTCTCGAAAATTTACCTCTTTTTTATTCCATTCAGGCAAAGCCATAATGGTTGTCCAGATTATACACACAGTTTCATGTTCTTGGATATTCTCCTTGGTCGCATATTCACGTAATTCAGAAATGATATCCCGTAAAGCCTTATTTTCCGCCAGACCATCGCTAAGTAAAGTTTGCAACTCCTTTTTAGCTTGTAATTGGTGCTGGTCATAGTAGAGCTTAAGTATCTCATCCAGGCCATTCTCTTCGAAGGCAGTGCGGAAATACGTATGGGACTGTTTGTTGTCAGGCACGAAAGTCATCAAGTGTGATTCGATATTAGACTTCTTTATAGCTGAATGCAAGGAAGTGACCCCTTTCTCCTGCCTCCACCATTTGAATATATCAATGAGGAAGTCTAGGGCCAAATGATCCTTGACAAGATGAGAATTATTCAATGTCAGCACTGAGCTGAATGGTAAACTGCCATTGGAAATCCATAGGAACATCATCAGAGACAATTTTTTCCTATCCGTTGGCTGGAAGTACTTCACATAGAGCAAAATTTTCTTTATTTCTTCCTACATACAAACATGAAAACTAAGTTAGCTAGGATCTAATTAATAACTTTTATCATTTCCAAATAATTGAAAATATGTATATGGAATATTATACCGGGTTCTTTTTTCATCATTACACATACACTTTTCCTATGTGTAACTTAAAAAAAAAAGTCAATGCATTTTAGCTGCATAGTAGGCAACCAGTTATACAGTCGTATTTTGACAAGCGAGAACCATGAGCTGTCATATTTTTATTAACTATTTATTATTTTGAAATAAAAAGTGAAATTGTAGAGGAAATACTGTACGATACACATTTTAAAATGCTATTTTACTTTGCTTATTTTAAATTGTTCCACACCCTAATAATCCCTGGTACCGCAAATCTTACTTCGAAAATAAAATAGATTGGTGTATAATTGGTTGCCTACTATGTCAATGCATTGACTTTTTTCTTTTTATCATTACACATAGGGAAAGTGTATGTGTAATGATAAAAAAAGATCCCTGTAAATGGAGTTTATAATTTCTGAAAAATATACCCAAACTGTAAAATGACTCGCTAACTTTCATTTCGATGTATCCGAGATACGTTTTATTGCATTGTCCAATTAAAGTGTAACCAAAATACAAAATTAAAAATTATTTCAATAATATCGAACATGATTACAATGCTTTGTATTTGATATAAAAATTCCTTCTTACATTTTTATTTTTGATACTTCAATTGCATTGCAGAGTTTGTATAAGTATAGGTTACAAGATACACAGAGTTAAAAGACAACTTTGTTTATAATTAGAGAATTATTTGCAATACTATAAATATGTTTTCGTAGTTTCTTTACTACACAATAATAATTAATCACAAAAAAACTTACCTGGAAAATTTTCTCTAAATACTTGTATCGACGCATAAGCTTTATGAAAACCTGTTCCCAATTTTTCATAACTTCTAGACTGATTTCGTCCGGAGAATTGAAAATACATGCTTCCGTTTTGCATGTTTCCCCCTCCGGAAGGAGCGTCCCTCCTGGGACTAAATAAAATCACACATTGTTAATAAGTAGTTCTGTCAAGATCAAGCGAGGTCAATGCAATGTAAAAGCAAAATAATTGTTGTAGATATTGTTAGAATTTAAGACTAGAAGTAAGTTTCGAAAGATACATTTATGTTCATACCAGGAATAAAAACAGTTAAAAACTGAATAAAATTGATTCTCTTTTCAATAGCAGCACTTATACTATTGAAAAGAGAATATTAAAATGAGATCTGCTCCCTAATTTACTACTTTTATAATACAGCCAATTCATTCAAATTTGAGGTCACCTAATGGTCATTTTCCAGTTGCTCACATTATATTTTCTTGCTATGAATTTGTCAATAGTATGTTAACTGTTTGGTATTGACAATTTAATTCCGCAGAATTTTATCACAAATAAGTTAATTTACCATGATGTAATTATATGTATTATATATACAACTAATTCCGATCAGATTAATAATACGCCATTTCTTCATTTTTGTCGCAACAGAATGGCTCGAAGCTACTGAAAAAAATTAGTACCAAAGTAGGCCAAAATCCTCTAATTTTGGCATAATTTTCGAAACAAATACTCAATGCACGTTGCACATTGTTAAAATCGAGTATAAAAAAGACTGTGAATATTAATTAATTGTCATAAAAAAAAACATGACGCCAAACAAGACGTCTTTGTTTACCAATGTTCCATATGTTACTATAGTTAAAAAGTGGTAAATAATCCAAAAAGTGTTCGGACATCCTGGCAGAAGGAACCAAATGATGTTTAGCAATAATTTTTATCTAAAATAAGGCGACCACACAATTTACTAGACATCATATTTGCGTTTTGAGAATATTCTGGAGTTCCGTTTATTATCAATGTCTATTTATATATCATCAATATATAAATATTCTTATTTAAAGCTTTTCTATTTTTATACACGTTTATATGAGAATGTTGTTTACCCCATTAGATTGTTTGAAAAGCTTTCCTTTTTAATAGACTTCTGCCCTTTTTTGCTTTTTCAACAAATTATGGAATGAGAATCTTTTCCGGTTCTAAAGCGATCCACTTTAACTCATACTAATATTAAAGCGATTTTTATGTAAAAGCTATGAAACTGATCCTCTTTGCACCATCTTAATGAGTAGAAGATTACAATTTGAAACAAAACATTATAGAGCGGGTTTAACTTGCAAATAAAATTACTTTATGTATCTTACAAAGCAAGAATGCAATAATCAAATATATCTTTTGCAGCATTTTTGTGGACACTTTACACCATATCAAAAAACTTTTAATTTTTGATGCGTATTACCCCGTTTGACAGTACCGCCGGATGATTTTCTAGCTTCTGAGAGATTATTCTTGAATGTATGCAACTACCTTCGCAGTTGCATGGTTTATAAGCATGACGATAACAAATCAAATTTTAAAAAATTGCCAAGTAATAATAAATAAGTATAATTTCATCGTAATTATAGAGGAAAGGTAAAGTATTATTGCAGTTTGAAGCCTAAACTTAATAAAGGAAAGTTTCTTAATTCTAAGTAATCATTTGAATCAATTTATGGATCTTTAGACTTAAATTTTTTACCCATCTTGTTTGTAAAATTTCAAAATCTTATTAAATTCATTAAATTTATGATTCAATCTAAAATTCCAAAAAGTGAAATCCGATTGTTTTGTGCTCTAACTTCTCTCTTGCTCTTTCATTCTTGGTCAAATGTCCTCCCTGTCTCCCCAACATTCAGGCTAACAACTTGAACTACGAAAGCCTATTGATAGGAGAGGGTGGTGGGGGTTAAAATTAAATATATCCATTTTACTATTGTCAACTTATTATATGACAGGAATATCAGAGGTTATGTCAAATACTATACAGAACCATCAAACTATCCTAATGGAATACACAATTATTAATGAAAAAGTGCAAATTATAAAGTGGTTTTATAATTTGCCATAGTATTTGACATAACCACTGACATTCCTGTCATACAAACAGTTGACATTACTAAAATGGGTACATTTAATTTTACCTCCCATTACCTTCTCCTATCAATAGGCTTTCGTAGTTCAGGTTGTTATCCTGTATATTAACTACAATCCTCGCACACTAACATGTTGACTAAGGCCGTTCGTCCACTGCCGCGACGCGATTGCGATTCGATTAAGTAATAGTTATTTACTCAGATCCCTTAAAACCAAGTGCGTGAAATCATCCTTCAATTTCGTTATTTACGAGAATGCGTGAAATCATATTTCGCGAATGAGTGACCAGTTTAAAGGTTTAGGTTTTGATAAGCGAGTACAAAAATATCATTTTATAGTCGATTTTGCGTCGTTTGTGCATCGAGCACATGTTTTTAGTGTACAATTATCCTACTCCCGCGACTGCGACAAGATTCGTAAACGAGTGATCGTGACGCAAGTCGACGGTACAGTTTCATGTTGATTATCGCGTCCGATTTTAAGGCGCTTTAAGGTTATGTCAATGAGTTTTTAAGTGCATGGTGTTACATCTATTTGTATTTTTTTTCTGCAAATAAGGCCGTAGTTTTGCAACAAGATTGAAAAATGATGCTCTCGACATTCTATAAAATGATCTAAACTTAACCTCATCCATTTGTAACGCTTTCGCTGTTATAAATGCACGTCTCTTTACATTAGTCTTAATAAAAGGGTGAATCCACCATTTACTTGCTTTTAGTTTCCTTTTCATAAACATATAACAATAACATCTTCATCCGAACTACTTGACATTTCAATATGACGTCTGATGACCACAGATGACCAGCTGATAACATTTAATTCTTCAACTAATCGCATCGTGTCTGGATTGCATTGGTGGACGGAAACTTCGCTTGCGATCAGTTCACGACTGTCGGATGCGATTTTATTTTTAATCGAATCGCTATCGCGTTGCGGCAGTGGACGAACGGCCTTACATGTTGAAATAATAAATTGTATCATACTCTGGCTTATCATTCTTCTCTGTAAGTTATTCTTTACTGTAAAACAGGTTTGTTGTTTGTGTTGCCTAAGTTAGATAACACCCCTTGCCCGGCATGCGTCCATTTTTTTTAATACTTTTGCACTACATTCACAGCTTTCAGTGTATGAGACTCCTCTACTTTGCATCAAACTTAGAAAGTAATCGTCTCTCGCACGATATTAGTCGATCGGATACATTCAAGAATATAAGACGCATGTAAACATTATAATATGCATCTGTGTTAGAAGTATTCATGCGTGTCAATTATCTACGTTTGACAACTGTTCATTCAGACAACCATCACTTCATCTCCAGCCGCGCCCATAAATAATATACAGCCTTGGCCAATTGTATTAGACACCCTTCACTTTCATAAGTTCAAACCAAATAGTAAGAAATAGAATAAAACTACAAGAACAAAAATGCATTTAACGATAATTTATTTACAAAATAGTAGAATTATTAATATTTAGTGCGCCTTCCACCTGTTTTTATAGCAGCACGGACTCTCTTTGGCATACTTGCTACTAGATGATATCATTCGTCTCAGATATTTTCTCCCATTTTTTAAATATTTTTGTTCCAAAGTAAGAAAAGTACCTCATAAATACCCCACTAAATGTGCAAACTAAGCATACATTCGGTTGTCATTTTATTGGAAATATAATAACACTTATAATACTGGAGTTTTATGAGGGTGTCTAAGGGTCATATTTATAGTTCGTGCTTGAGGTTGTGTCGGTGCTTGAGCACGCAATTTTGACACATTTGCAATGACATTTACGTCAAAATCGCGTACTCAAGCATCGGCACAACCTCAAGCACGAACTATAAATATGATCCTAATACAATTGACCAAGACTGTACATATACATACATACATTCCATTCCCTATAGAAATGGACACTTTTAATAAAATTGTGTTGTCATGTTTCTGCGCCATCTAGTGAAATGTGATAAATTTAAAACAGACCATACTGGAGCACAAAAAGCTTCTTTAGTATTGAAAAGTAAATTTCTAACTTTCAAACTAAAAAACAATGCGCTTTTATATAGTTTCTGAATATTGTCCTATATTTTAATCAAAAATATTTTTACAAAAATGTTATCTTCGTGGAACACCACGACATAAAATTTCATTTCCTAACGCTTCTCGTGAAGTTTCAATTTGGATGATATATGCTATGGATATACGTATGTCACGTATTCCTGTAATACAAGGTGTATATAAATTGTCGCAAAAGCTACACGTAGCGACACAGTTTCATGCTTTATGCGTCCTCCTCGGGGACCACATGAAACTAACATCCATTTGGCAACACTGTAGTTTTATACTACCGTAATAATAGATAGAATATTTGCCAAAATTGACAAACGGGAATACACATTGTCTTACAACGTTGCCAATTGTGTTTTTCAAGAGAGGATGCTAAGGAAGAAATGTTGAAAATAGACTCTACCATCAAAAATAAACTGTTTTCGATAAATTAGGAATAAGAAGTTGTCTAAATTCAAAATTGCAGCCGTCTGTACCGACAAATATCGAACACAAGCGCTTATTAAGAGACTAAAAAACCGAACTTCGTGAACCTCGTGAAGACGTATGAAGCATGGTACAATATTTTACCATTGAGATTTTCGATTTAGAAACGAACGAAGAATGTCGCTGCGTATAGCTTTTGCGACAATTTTTACACACGTTATATAGAAACCGAAGGTTAATTTATAAAAATGATCTCAAAAGATATTCAAGTTTTAACAATCTCAGAAAGCCACTAAGGGCTACTATTAGAATATAGGTCTAAACCATAACAGAATTTAATAACACATCTTGTGTTTATCTATTAATTGGATGTTGTATACTGTTCTCACCTTGGCGAAGTATACTGTATCTGGTGTTATCTCCTTGAAGACGTTAAACATTTCTTGTACTGCTTCAATTTGTATGGAATAATGCGATATGACAATAAAGTGTCATTTATGTCAAAACTAGTATATGTCAGTTCTTGTCAATTTAACAGATAGTTTCATCCTTAAACAGTATTTAACACTACTATTTAAGGTTTAAATTAAACCAGTTCCAACGTAATCCTTCAACTTATAGTATATCTTCTCCAAAAATATCACAAAAAGTACCATATACTACTAATACTATTTTTAAAGACGCTTGCGACACGACATAGAAAAAATGACACTATAATGTCATAATGACACTCAATTTCGCGCTTTTCCATATTTCAAATTTCAAAAAGCAATGCCAGCGACAGCTGGTGAAATGTATGAGTACCAAAACTTTGACGACAGTACACGGGAGTCACGGTACCTTCTGCCGTATCTATATCTATAGTACGTTAGTATTATCGTATTATATTATCTATGGCCGCTACTGCGTTATGGCAATGTTCTGTCTACCTTACTTAACGTTGCACTTTTTTTTTAATTTATTATTTATATTATTCTTATATTTTTTATTTATTTTTCTTTATCATACTGTTTTAAAGTTTTATTTTCTTGAATAAATTCAATCAAAAATAAATAAACTATTAGATGCAAGAACATAAAGTTGAAATATCTTTAATTATATGAAGGAACAGACTTACCTTCCACATAACGATTACTGGCTTAACGTCATTATCCTACCCGCTAAATTCGTATTGTCTTTGTTCCGTCAAGTTATGAGTATAATGACAGCATTCAGTTTTTGTTACTTTTCAATATCATGTATTTACTTTTTTGTTCAAGTGATGTGCATAATCAAAGATACTTTTTTCGTAAACAAGATAGTCGGTATTTCTGGCAAACTACCAATATAGCAATTTTGGACGTTCAATATAAACAAATTTATACGTATGTCAAGTTTATGTGAAAAATGTACATTCTATCTAATTCAGTATTTGTAAGTATATAGAAAAAAGATTGAACTGATAATAATTAATTTTAATAATATAAGTGTATCAAAATATAATGCAAATAGTTAAAACTGTAAAGTTTACAATAAATAGAAGATAATAAATAATTAGTTTTTTGTCATCTAGACAACTAAAATTAATTGATACCAAATGTTCTTTGCATATAAGACTTATTACAAACGGAATTTAAAACCCTTTGTTATTCGAAAATCATTCTAAGCAACTAACAATAATTTGTGTCAAATAATGGATATGTTTATTGAAATAAAAGTCAAGAAACAAAAAGAATAACTCACCCAGTATCCCTCCAGCGATAAGAATGTCGAACAGATTTTCTCCATAACGACGATAATCTAATTTGTTTCCGGCACCGTCCAAAAATCGCGAAATTGCCTCAAAATCGTTAGCGCATTTATCGAGCCCTGAAATTATTGCATCTCTGAATCCCACTGGATCATACCTTTCTTTTTCATCTACAACAAAAACATTTATTTACATTATAACTAACGAAATCATAAAATACATAAGAAATGAGTCACCCTAAATATTGATTATGTGTTTAAGAAAGGTATAGCATTTAAAAGATAAATGAATACTCAACATTATATTTTATTAGGCAAGTTAATAATTTTTAATAAATGCCCAATATTGATATTATCTTCACAGGTGTATATTGAATTTACATGTTGGACAAAATACATTAAAAAGTAACTCCATTCATAATTTTTTCTCTAATTACTATTGTGAATCACATCAGCAAGTGTATAAACTTATATTCTAAATACAAGCTCTACAGGTACAGCAGGAGCTTTATCGAGAGCATAATTAACATGCTCTTGATAAAGAAGCACACTGATATAGCAAATGAAATTGTATTATGCAATTTACCAATAATGATTAATTACCACTTTTTTAACAAATTGTTTTTGTTTTTTCAATATATAAACACATATGTCACCATGATTATACGATAAAGTATAAAATAAGGAAAATGAGATTTGTGGCATGAAAGTCAAAGTATGTATGATAATTGAAATACAACCACATAACATTATGCACTTTTCCTTAAGTAATCATAGCTTGATTTAATAAATAACAAAAAAGTATATATATATAGCAGCAAAAAGTGTCAAAGTTTGTTATTTGAAGCAATTTTGAGATTCCTTGTATTTTATATATTACACAATAAGCGTAAGATGCTTTCATAAGTTTCATAAAACAAAAAGAATTTGTCGTAGATATTTGACTGAAACTAACCTCTTTTTCTGGTCTTGATGCGTTGACCGGACAGAACTGGTTTTTCTACCTTTTGACTCATACAAAAATTTCTGCAAAACGGAAAATGTATTAGGCATATCGATAAGCATCTTCAAAAATAAATATGTGTAAAGAACCAAAAAGTATTTTGTTACTTACACAAGCAACAATAATGGGCTCTAAAACAAAACATTAACAGTTAATTGGATTATAATATATAAAATTTCAGTAAATATAACGGCAAAACGTCTGTATAATCAGGTCATCGACATTTGTTCTAAAAGAAAAGCATGTTTTTCATAAAGAAATTCTAAATAATACCAAATTGTGCAGAATAACTACATAACGTATAACAAAATACTTAAAAAATTGAGGTGTGGAAACGAAAATGCAAAGAAACATTGCTCCAATATGCAATAAAGCATGAACCACCATTACAGAAAAATAAATATCAAAAATACTAGAAAACGTCAAAAAATTACAGATATTAAATGGTAATGGTATCACTTTCTTTGCGTCCTTATCGATTAGTAATATTTTAGAGCTTAAAGTCAGTATACTCACGTTTTAACTGATTAAAAAAAAGCACCTCACACGAGCTCCTAAAACAATTTTAAGACGACTCGTCAAAAGAACTGTTGTGCGACTGCGGAGTACTTACTGCTAACCGGAATCAATACGAATTTAGCGCGAAATTTAATTTCTCCAAAGAATGGAGCTAGAAAAAGGAGTACGGTACAGTAGATATTTAAATACTCGTCGATTTAAAATAAATTAAATCAAAAAAACGTATAGAATATTTTGAAAACTGAATGTAAAAACTATATGACATAAGAAAAAATATCGTTTGTTTCCTAGGGTGACTCGAAATATCCCCAGAATTCTGAGAGGAAGTACGTTTACAATAACCGTCACTGAATTTAGTTCGGGAATTTTACTGTTCGAAAATATTATTTATTTAAAATATGATTTCAAAGGAAACTAGAAGCCGAACGAACCTAATACTTTGGATTAAGGGAAGATACAAATGCACATATATATGTAAATGAAAAATGAACGAAAAACACTAGAAAAAGTTATAACTAAACTTGTTTGCACCACTTTTGAGCTTTTTATTGCTTACGTTTTTTCACAATTAAGAAATTGTTTTTATACACAGCTCTGTATTAAACAACCCTAATATTATATAAAAAGCGTTGATAAAATATAAAATAAAACAGAGATTTAAATAAAACTGGGTGTATGTATTTGCTTGTAAAAGGACAAGTTTTACAACTTGTGCTGTGGGGGAGTGGCGGGAAAGTTTTTTCGTATACGATGGTTAGTTTTGGTGCAAGACTTTTTGAAAATCATAAAAACAATTAATTATGACATTACAGTAGCCACCGTCACGCTCCTGCCGATATACCGACCAATTGCATCGAAGCTGAACTTGAAAGTTTTTTTTGGAACCGTCCAAAAAGTACTCACTTCCCGGACTCTTTTGCTTTAAAAAAGTATAGCTCTTTTGATCTAGTCCAGAATGTATGCGTTTGCTGGAGTAGACCAACAAAAATTACATCGATGCAAATAGAGTATGAAATCTAGTTGATTACTATAGCAACGAAATAACGGCTTATCAATTTGACATTAAAATAGTGTGAAAATAATTGACACTTTCCTTTTTGTTGCATAGCTTTTAGTAGCATGTTTTTGCTCGCAATTGCATTCACATTGCATTCAACAAATAATGGAAAGCAACAGTAAAAGCTAGTTTGAAATTAACGAAATTTTTATCTAAGACTAGCGATTGGAGAATTTTGAAAGCTGCCCAATCCTAAAAATTACGCAGGCCATTGTCTTCTCGGCGACTTTATTTGGTGAGTGGGCGATTTGTGTTTGCTGATAATTGATAATGGTGGAAATAGGTACCCCAAATGTCGCTGAAGGATATACAAACAATTTACTTACAAACATATAATTATAATTGTAAAGACCATTCAAAAATTATCACATAAAAGCAATTAACATGAATCGGACACCTTACCGTCATGTCGACTTCAACGATGGCCATTTAAATTATTGATTTTAATACACTATATACCATGATATCAAAATTAAATTGGTCAATGGTGGTGTGATGGTGGTCATCGATTTTAAAATTATTGTCGTAGCGTGCATCGTACATTTAGGTATGTCATAATTTTTTGAATGTCAAAATCGGTCAAGTTATTGTGTTGAAGTTTTCTAATCCTGCACGGTTTTTGAATCACGGTTCTCACCACAGAGCACAAAATGTACATGATTGAAGCCTATTTTCGAACGGGTGTACTAGTTAATGGAACTTGGGAATACAGGCAACGTTTGTGCTTGGACAATTTTCGAGAGTACTTCCCAGCCGTAGCAGTATTACCGGACAATTTTTAGGCATGCCTTACAAATTGTGTTGAAGTGTTTCGCAAAACTGATTCTGTAACGCATAAAAAAGGTGCTGGTAGACCAAGAGTTCATACAGAAGAAGTTATTAATGACGTTTGTCAACGTATAGAAGAAGAGCCTACAAAACCTTTAAAACGTCTCTCTCAAGAAATTTAGCTTTCTTATGGAACATGCCAAACGATTGTAAAGAAGGACCTGAATATGCATCCATATAAGATGCAATCATATCAAGCTCTTGTGCAGACCACCCCAGACGCCTTGTTTACTGCCATTGGTTCGTTAATAATTTAATGAATGACGATCTGCTGAACTTAACTTTTTTCTGACGAAGCTTGGTTCCACCTTTCGGGATACATCAATTCTCAGAATATGCGAATGTGGAGCACTGATAACCCGCATATTTTTATTGACACGCCACTACATGCTCAGAAAATTGGTGTTTGGATGGCAGTTTCTCGGAGAAGAATAATTGGGCCAATTTTTTTTCAATTTCACCGTCAACGCAGAACGGCACAGAAATATTTTTTTGACTGAATTTGTGCAACAGTTAGACGATGATGAACTTCAATACGGTTATTTCCAGCAAGACGGTGCAACAGCACATATTACACGAGAAAATCTTGCTGTTCTCCGCGAGTTTTTTGATGACCGGCTGATAAGTTTGCATACGGAAGTTGAGTTCCCTCCGAGATCACCTTGTTTGACAATTATCACAGAATAAACAGAAAGGACAAGTTTGTCGGAACCTTTGATGTTTTAGTGACGATTCTGAGTGACCTTGAGGCTATTGATGCCATTTTGAAAATATGTTCAAGAATGTTGGCGGAAAAGTTTGAATTAGATTTCAAGCATCTAGGTTAGATATCTTCGAAATGTACATCAAGTATAAGATAATTATATATAAAAATAGGTTTTAAACACGAATTACACAAAAAATTTTACAGTTACCTACTAGAAATAACTATAATATTTAATTATGCTTTACTATATAGAATAGTTGCCAACATACGTAAACCAAGTAGGTAAAACGCACACAACACAAAACCACTAAACTCACAACTAAAAACTAACCTCCAAACACCTTCAAACAAACAATTACAACGTTCCAGGAATATTTGGACATATTTTAGAAATGGTGTCTGCCAGTCATGCGCACAAAAACCATGACATCAATTTTAAGGCTTTTGTCCTTTTTGTTTATTCTGTGCAATTATGGACTATTTTATCTTTCCTTATTTAAAAAATAAGATTTTCGCAAATCCTATACATAATTTGCAAGAACTGCAACAAAGAATTGTTCAGCAATATGCAACCATAACGCCACAAATGCTGCAAAATGCTTTTCACAGCATGAGGAGGCGCGTAAACTTGTGCATGAACAAAACGGGGGTCATTTCCAACAATTATTGTAATTTAGTTTTTCTGGTTAATATAAACGTTATTTATTTCATAACTTATAGTTCATTATTATTTTACAGTTGAACTAAGTAGGTAATACATTTGTAGGTTAATGATGTCAGTATAGCTTGACAAATTGAATTATTTCAAAAGGATGATTTAAACTAAGACAAGCGTTTTACATTCCATCACCAACATTGATCGACCAATTTATAATTTTTGATATCGCATAGTAGTATAAACCTATGCGCTAAACATTTCAAACAAATTGAATCACTTTATGAAAAATTAACTAAGTGCTGTGCTATTTCACGATTTGTAGTGGAACAGCACAGTATTTAGTGACTTTTGCTTAGAGGAGTACCATTTTAAAATGTTCGCAAAATTAAAAAATCTGCTTGGGAACATTATTCAAATTTCAATAAAAATATCAATATAAACAAAAATTAGAATGTTTCCAATTTTGTTCTACAAGTAAATACAGTAGGTGACAAAAAAAAACGTCCACCTTTTTTTGTTATTGCAAATCGTGCCTGAGTGACAACTACAAAATGAAGTTGTCAATAAGTGGAACCGTCAAATTGACAAATGGTATATGCGTTTGTTAACGCAAAAAATGTAGCACCGACCGTAAATTGTGAATGATATTCGTTCCTATTTTTCTGTCAGTGTAATTCCATGCTACACTTTTCTAATTAACAAATGCACTTAGTAAATTACAAACAAAATAACACATTTGAAAAAAATGAATTTAACAGATTTTATTATACTATGATATACATCTAATAGGTATTTGTTAATATTTTATACTTTCACCTCGTGCATTTAATACTGCTGCAATTCTTTGCGGCATAGAACGCACCAAATTTATAAGAAACTCTTCAGGCATGTTTTCCCATGCTGCTTGTACTACTTTAAATTAAACTGTAAACATAATAACATAAATACAAACCTCCGGTAAATTTTACCGGTTACGATCTTCAAACTAATAGCACAACTTTATTTGGTACGTAGCAAATAACGCATTCACCTTGGTGAGTTGCTCAAAACTGACTCTCAAAAGAGTCAACTCTGCTCTCAGAAAAGTATATTATAGACGCATTATATCTGTCGAATCTGAGAGAATGAAATTTAAGAATTGACGAAAATCGACTTTCTCACGTAAACTTGGTGAATCCGTTATTCCACGAAAAATCTATACTTTAGTTTCCGCTAACTTCACACCTTTGAATTGTATGACGAATCGTCTGCTTTGTACCAGACGTTTCGAGAATAAGTGGAAAATCGACTTAAAGCGAAACATGAAATTTACGTCATAACGTTTAAAGAATTGGAAATTGCAATCTACTTTAGTTTGACTCGCACACAATTTTGACATCTCTGCACGAAATTGGTCGATCGAATTGTCACTTTTTCGTAACAGTGCATAACGAGGAATGTACGGTGACATAAGCCCCTGGGAGTGCTATTTTTCCAAGAATAAGCCCCCAGATAGTTGTTCTTGATTTTGAATGTGAATATTTTGTTTTGCTATATTCCGAACCATCCGCCCCCAAACATTCTCAATTATGTTCAGATCCCCACTATAACGAGGAAAATCCAGCACTCAAATGTTGTTTCTATTCAGCCACTGTCTGGTCCTTGTTGAATTGTGAACAGGGCAATTGTCTTGTAAAAGCGCGAAATTTCTGTCAGGGTAAAGTACGGTTACTGAAGGAAGCATTACGTTTTCCAGAATATTTATATATACATCACTATTGAGGCGCTTATCAATGTTCCATAATACTCCCATACCCCGTGCTGACAACCAACCCCAAACATTTATTGAAAAACGAGGATTGGTTCGAACCTTGTTTATGTATTTGTTCTGGAAACGTCTACCCGGAGGCCGATAAACTTTAACCTTTCCATTATACCAGGATTGAAACATTTTCTCATCAGTATAAATTACGTTATTCCAAAAATGTTCACGTCCTAAATATTCCAAAGCAAATCCTATTCTTTCCTCTTTCCACGCAGGAGTTAAAAAGGACTTCCCGAAGGAAACATGTACTTCACGTTGAAATTACTAAAGAAAATAAGATTTTCTTTTTTTTTCATTTTCAAATGACAGGTACTCGTTTTTTTAAATAGTAACACCTATTTTTTATTACAGTGCCATATTGGCATAATTTTTAGATTTCAAATGATATAAAATATGTTGTGGTTTAGTAGTAGACAGGTAGTACAAAATATAAATGTTTTAAAAGTAGTCTAATTCCAAAGCAACAGAACAATTATACATTTCAAATGAAAAAAACACAGTTTCCTTCTCCAATGCGTGTAAATGTGAAAAATACGTTTGTTAATTGTTTTCAAAGCTAACTTTGATGGTTGTTACATTTCGACAATTGCTGCGAAGCAGTTTCACTTTAATGGATTTAACAGATACCGCCATCTTTGACAGAAATGTCAAAAGTTGACCTGCACTAGATGGTAAATTTTTAGAACAAACAGAATATGAACAGAAATAATACATGTTGTATTTAAAAATTCAAAATTAACGTCACTTCCGGTTTGACCGGAAAAAGACTGCACCTGAAGAAGCCCACCAATCACTCATATATACGGTCTGAATTTCAAAGTTTTATTTTAACTAATAAATAAATGGCGGACTGATCCATGATCTCGTTGACACCCGGTATATCTATATTTTTAAACTTATCTCTTTCTTTGAGTGCTGCCAAATTTTGAAATCGTTAAGTGTTCCGTTGCAAAAAAAGGTTGAGAATCACTGCTCTAGATTCAGTCAAAGAATTTTAGCGTTTTCAAGGGTATCGTAGAAAACTGATTACAAAGTAACTATTCCATATACAGGGTGGGGAGAAATTGGCGTAAGAGCTGCACGTAACAGTATTTTTCATTCAATTCCGAGTGAAAAGTTTTAATACTATGAGTGTGTATCATCCTTCGTGTGCGTTTGGGAACCGCTTGAAGAAAACATACATTTGGCAACAGTGTTGTATGTATGTATAATACTGAAGATTGAATTGATTTGCGCTGTAATTGAGGGTGCACAGAAACCTATTGTATGAAGTTTTGCACTATTAATGTTGTTGTACTGTAATAAATGGAAAAACAACGCTTTTTAATTCAATAAGTACTTATTTATCAAAACAAAATTAACTTCGAAAGTTTTTTTTATTTAAAAATTACAATTACAATTTTTATCGTACGCTTATCACATTGTGTTATTGCCTTATATGTTGAAATTGAAAGCCGTCAGTTTCAAGGCATAGTTGCAGCCTTCGCGGTATGGTTTGAATTACTCCCTCACTTCATCAGCATTTAAGGGAGGCGTAACATACACTTTTTCTTTGATAAAACTCCAAGTAAAAAAATCTAATGGATTAAGATCGGGTGATCTAGCCGGCCATGATATTGGACCACCATGACCAGTTTGGAAAATGTTCGTTTAGCCACTCTCTAACAATAAAAGCATTGTGAGCAGGCGCTCCGTCGTGCATATAGAGCATATTGTGTCTTAAACTCAGTGGCATGTCATCCAAATCTTCTTGTAAAACATTGAGGTATCCAGCAGCATCTAAACGGTTCGGAAGGTAAATTGGTCCAGTGACTATATGATCTATTATGCCTAACCTAACATTGACAGAAAACCTTCTTTCGTGAACATACTCGCGAAATTGGTGCGGATTTTCGTCTGCCTAATAGTGAATATTATGAGTGTTAAAGACCCCATCTCTATTAAACACGCATTCATCGCTCCATAGAATATGTGTCAGAAAACCTTCTTCTTCGCGAATTCTATTTAAAATCGTGTTGCAGAAATACGATCGGTGAATGTTGTCATTTTCATAAAGAGGTTGAACTCTGACAACATGAAATGGCTTTAGCAGGTTCTCTTTTAAAACTGAGTGAACGGTTTTGTGGCTTGGGATATTCATTGTAGCAGCTAACTGTCTAGTGCTAGTTGAGGGGTCTACTGAAACTGAGTCTAAAATCTGTTCTTCAACTTGGATAGTGCGTCTCCGTCTTGGTCTACCAGCATTTCGATAATTTGCTTTTACCGAACCCGTTTCCCGAAGACGTTGGTCCAACCGTCGAAATACATGCGCTGTAGGATGTTTCCGGTTTGGAAAACATACACGATACTCACGCGCAGCTTCATCCCCATTCAGCATATGCAATAAATGAAAAATGCATTATAAATTAACGAAATAAAAACTAAAACACGCAAAAAACCGAACAAGGAACTAAATAAACTTACCTACCTAAATTAATAAACCTACTACTGTTATGAATAACAGAAAATACTAGAAATTATTATTTTGAATGAGAAAAACAGCCAAGGATGACAATTAAATTTGACAACTCGAAATATGTATGTCAACTATTTATTAATAAAATCTAACAAGGTAACCACCTATCATGCATTTTAAATCGTTTTAAATACTGCATTCACAATACTATGTTGCCATATGTATTTAAAGTAAAAATATAGACACATAGAAATGTTAAAAACATCATTATAATGCGAAAGGATAGTATTTATGAAAAACTAATCTTTAAAGTACCACATTATTTAACTTTTCTTTCTTTTAACAACAAAGGGATAGTTAAAAATGCGCGGTTAATAACTCCAAAACTGAAACTTTAGAGACTTCGTGTAGACGCAGGATGTAAGATAGAAGATTTTCGGATTAAGATAAACGGCTAAGAATTTAACAAAGAAGATCGCCACGTGTAGATCTTACGCGAATTTCTCCCCACCCTATACTTGAATGCGGTTTTCGCCAATTCTTTCCTAAAGGATAATACTATGCTTCTATAGAACCACTTTTTTTTAATTAAATTTGTTTACAATAATATAGACTTTTAAAAATTCCCTATTTTTGAGTGCCTTGTTTACAAACAATATTTGACTATTTCAAAAATGTAGCACAATATAAAAGCATAGATTAACATTTCAGCTATAAAACAAACCTAAAATAATAGTCCTATCTACAAAAATAAACTCATAATCATATTTCTGCCGAACCCTTACATCGGAAATTTTCTAGCTTTTTCTCGTCGTAAGCCGGCGACACCTTAGGCAAATTTACGAACATAATGTGGAAAGCGTGATAGACCACATTAAAATATAATGTTAGTTAATTATTTCGTAGTTTATTTATTGTGAAACTCTTGAAAATACTAAAATTCGTGGACTGAATCTAGCGCCTTAACATAAATCTATGTATGTATGTAGCTACACATTTCGCAGTATTACGCTGCATTATCAGCAAAGTACTAATACCCGCTAATACTAAAAATGCGCGATATACGAGCGCAGCACATGTGGATACACAAAAAGTGAAAAGAATAAAATACAAAATATATAACAATTTCTTAATACATGGTCAGAAATAAAAGATATATTCGTACATACATACATTTTAAAACATAATTGCACATCATATATGTATTGTATATCTATAGCTAACATATCTACATCTATACTTTATATATATATAATAATAATAATAATAATAATCCATGCCTTAGCATCCCCCAACAGCTATATTCTACTACTACTTTATATAATATATATTACAAGTACAGGTTCGACACCCAAAAAGTCAACACCTTTAACCGTGGTGGAAATGTGGATGGACCCGTTATAAATGTAAGCCGAGCGTAAAATGCAAGCTAGCACATTTATGCATTAGGATAATATTGTGTAGAAAATATATCGTCTGTATGCGTGAATGGTCTATTCATGGCAGAAGTATTTTCTCGGTTTTAAAGTTTTTATTTTGTTTCTAGCAATATAAAAATCGCGTGTTTAATTTGTCATGTGTCGATAAAAATCATATTCTTTAAACCTATAAATGTTAAGGATACAATCAAACGTAGATGTGTTAGTAAGTTGAAGCAAGTAATACAATAAATTTTATTTAAATATAGGATCTTTAATAAGTAGACATTTGAATACAAAAGAATATGTATTATTGTCGTATAAGCCTGCTGCATACTCAACGGTCTGCAGTGAATATAAGTTATATATACCTTTTTACCTAAACCAGAAATATAACTTATTAGACAATTTGTCAGCCAATAAGCAAAAAAACCTGTGTTGCAAATGCATTCATAAATACACTTTGATATATTTATGAATGCGTCTCTTTTGTGGTTAAAGTTCAATTAAATTTATATCACTAAAAGAAGCATTATGATTTCATAATCCAAAATTTAAATTGATTATCTGCAATGGTTTCTAAGTTATGAATTTATATTATACGAAATAGAGGCGAAAATTGCATGTGACTCGCGTTACAGAGGGTTCGCACGCAATTTGCGTCTCTATTTCGTACAGTAAAATATTCATAACTTTGAAACCATTGCAGATAATCAATTGAAATTTTGGATTATCAAATCATAATCTTTCTTCTTAGGGTGGGTTTATCAATGTGAGCATAAAACTACAATGCTTTATCTTGCAGATGACTTCTATTTAACACTCAATAAAGCAAGTTAATTTATTTATCCTCACATCGATAAACCCACTCTTAGTGATATAAATTTAACTTTCACCACAAAAGAGAAGAGAATTTTTCGACGCGTAGTTCAGAGCTTGTAACTTTGTTCATGACTAACTTATTAGAGAAATACATACTCCACATTTAAACTGTTCTTGTCGTTAATGATCGATTTGTGGTGAAAGAAATCGTTTTTCATCTTCTATTTATAAGCAAGCGATTTTTTTAACTGGATAGCGGGTAACTGTATATTTCAATACATATTGATACTGTTGCATATTTACAGATGCAATAACTAATTCTTTTACGAAATGTTATTGAACGAATAAATTTATTTTTTTTAAATTTTAATCTGTACCTATTTCTGCATCGAAGTTAGATACATATGTATTTAGAATCAAATACCTTTTTCTTAACGCATTTTTCCGTATTTGGATAAATTCCATGTTCTCATAATATACCATGACGAACATTACTAGCAAATTTACATCAAGTTATCGCATCAGGCTTGAATTAATGTGAAAACTTATTAAAAACAATAAATTAATGAAAAACCTTTTCATGCGATGTAACATCAATACCTTAATTATTAGTTGCAGACAGTTGTAATTGATACAAAATGTTTCAATTCACTTTTATCCCTTTTTTTTCTTTTGTAAACATACACATTCTTTGTATTAAATATATGTATTTGCAAAATATTGAATTACTCACGCTAGACACAGCGATAATTTCCAGACAATCTATTTGAACTTTACAAAATAAGGTATAAATGAATGGCATTCAGTTCCATCTGATTTATAACACACAAGCATTCTTCCGCCGATATTGCTATCCTATTCTATCTTATACAAAACTGATATCGGCGAGTTTCTCATCTGCATTTCCACCAAAGTGCTACTAAAATTCCCTTTAAGTTCGCTGTAGGTCGTTGCTTTTCTGGGTGTCGAACCTGTACATATTACAAGTTGCTAATAGAACTTATAAAGTAGAGATTTAGATCTATAGTTATAGATATAGAGCTATAGATATACAATACATATACAGATCGTTGCATCGCAAGTGCCGTCAAAATATTATATCGATAGTTGAACGGTATGTCTTAGTTAAGTCCATATGCCGCGCCGGCGCCGATACATGTTGCAGAGAATACGTATGAATATTTGGATATTTGCAGTCTCCAGTTAGGCATTGTAGAAGGTAGTTGTCTCATATGTTCTAGCGCTTTGCGATATTTTATTACATTTTCATTTGTTTATTATTCTTGTTATAACTACATATTTTTGAGTTTTTATGAGGATAAAAACAGCGGGCACATTGTGCACGTTAAAGAAAATGTTATCATATGAGTCTACCTACATTACGTATAATTCATAGCACCGGCGCAGCTATGCACGTACATAGATACTACAACGCTAAGACCTGCTCAACGAAGTAACACGTCAATCGGAGCGAGCGTTTGACGGCACTTGCGATGCAACGATCTGTATACCTATATGCAATTCTTTTTTAAAATGTATGTATGTATGTACGAATACATCTTTTATTTCTGACCATGTATTAAGAAATTGTTATATATTTTGTATTTTATCCTTTTCACTTTTTGTGTATCCAAATGTGTTGCGCTCGTATATCGCGCGTTTTAGTATTAGTACAGTACTTTGCTGATGAAGCAACGTGATACAAAAGCTCTTTTAATCGGAACCGGCATTCTAACAACCGGCACGCTCTATTAACCGGCATCAGCTGAGCGACTCACGAATGGCTTTTTCCGGTTACGTTCGGGCCGCCTTGGGCACTGTCAAACGTAAATGAACACTCTATTGCCAATCTATTGGCAACCTATTTGGTCCTTGCACGCCATTCTCTTTGTCATGTGTTCCTCAGTTTGTCTACTTCTGATGCAATACTTAAAATACAGATTGTGCACCGTGTACTATCAGTGATTTGATTAGTTTTGATCGTGAATATCACTGGTTAAACGTAATTCTATCTATTCTACCTATATTCTATTAACCGGCAAAATCGATTGACCTGAACGGCCGTGGTCCCAAACGTGCCGGTTAAAAGAGCTTTTACTGTACTGCGAAATGTACGTTACATACATTTATGTTAAATGAAAAACCTTGTGAAGATTCTGGTATTATTAAATGTACCTTTATAAGATTAAACGATAATCTTCTGTAGAATCAGAATATCTAAGAAAATATATGCCGTTTCTAAAAAGAACGACTTACCGAAGATTGAAGTTATTTGTAAGGAACTAATTTTTTAAACGCCCTATAATATTACAGAGAAGAACTTCAAACTCTATATAACTACATTGCTGTGTATAAATATGCAAAATTTCATTCGTCCCTTCTGCTTCTACGTGGCGTAATTATAGAAAGTAAGATCGGTATCTCTCACTTTTTTTTTATTGCGAATAACTCAGAAGGAATGGTATTTAGGTATAGGGGATGATACAGGAAATATGTGTAAAATATATCGTAGATGAATTTGTAATTAAATTTATAGCATGCTATTTATATATACTGAGAAAAATGTATTGTACAGAAGCGAAAACAAAGTTATTACAGGTAAAATAAAAATTGTAAAAAAATACTAAGATTACAATATGTTTTATAACAAATACAATAATTTTTTTGTTGTTGTAAAGTAAATTCTCGCATTGTTTACCCTAATTATTGTGCTGATGCAGATCTATTTCTCTCAGTGTACGCAAGAACAACTAAATGACCGCAGTCAAAATAAGTGGCAAGTAATGGTAAGTATGTGAAACAAATAAGCTAAGCACCCTTGCTTCAGTAAATTCATATATCTGCATAAGCAATTTAGGTACGGAGGTTAAATTGTTATAACCTATTCACCTCCCATTTTAGGTATAGGAACACCTAATATAGATTAAAAGAAAATATTTTGTAGAATCAGAATATCTAGAGTAGAGTAGAGAGTTATGATGAGTGTTTGTTTTCCATGGCCATCTTAGTTTTAACATATCATACTGTCACACACATATGCTGTCTTGAAATGCAGTTTTTTATAAAGCGAATTTAAAAACGAAAATATCTCGAAATCTATTGCAGATAGGTATATGACAGGCTTAAGGAAAATATAGCGCTTTCCTTTAGGAGTAAAATAGCATGAAAAAACACTAGGTATTCCATTTAAGGAAATGGAGATTTTTTAATCTGAAATTTGTTGTTGCTTTCCCTTTTTTGAACACTCTGTATTAAATAAAATAGTTTTAGCAATTTGTAAAAATTATTGCAAGTATAGACTACTTGCATACCAAAAATTTTGTTTCTGGGCTCAAACATAAGTAAGATATGACTTAGAAAAATAGTATCTTCATATGACATCTATTAGAGAAAATATCAAACATTTCAAAAACTATTAGGATTAGGTATAGACAATGGTATATGAAAAGTATGTTGCTTTTATAGTAGATTCTAAAAATGTAATAAAATATAGGGTGTTCCATTTGAAAAAATAAACTTCGATTCAGTACTGCTTTTCTGAGACACTCTGTATAAACGAAAGCATTTTAGGTTATGCCCTTTTAAAAATTAAACATCTTTTATTTCAAAATTTTTTTTGTATCTCAAACTGGTAGAGATATCGCCCGACACCGCACTATTGGGACACCCGGTATATACTTTCCATTAAAAAAATCTACTTCCCGAAGATTGAACTTATTTATAAGCATCTAAGTTTTTAAACACTCTGTATAATGTTGCAGAGAAAAACTTCAAATGTTGTGTGACTACACAACATTCGCTGTGCGTATGCAAAACTTCATTCGTCTGTTTTACTCCTACGTGACGTAAAATCGGTATCTGTCACTTTTTTCTTTAATTGCGAATAACGGCGAATTGCGAAGAATGGTATTTAGGTATAGTGTATGATACATGAAATATCTGTAAAATTTATCAGAGAAACTGAATATCTCATTTATTTTAGAGCATGCTATTTAAAAAATCGAAGTTGATGCCCACTTCCGGTTAGTAGGAAGTGATATTTATTCAAAAATATTTTCACGTGATAGTTCATATTCAACCATATCCGACGACAAAAATTTTGTTTTCAAATTTCTTTTCGTTTGTATAAAATAATACTTTTAATAGGCCATTCTCACCAATCACCCTGTATTATGTTAAAAAAAATCTTATTTCATGTTAAAAATACTTTTATTGATGAAATAAATATATACTTTTAGAGTAATTTAGCAATAGAACCGTTACAAGTATACCCCGCTGACAATTTTTCAAATTCGCGGGCATTTTAAGGCGGAACTGCATTGTTTACTGTACCATTTAACTACGATTTGCAGTAAAATAGCACAGAATCTAGTAACTTTTGGCTAGAGTATCATCTTAAAATGCCCACAAATTTGAAAAATTGTTTAGTGAGAATAAAAAACAAATAAGTAATACGCTACTGTGTCCACTCTTCTTCCTATTTATTCAGTAACACTACCCTACTTCTTCTAACAATTGTCAATTTGAGTGTTTTTCCTGAATGTGTCCCGAACTAATCCCCTTCAATCTAATCAAGTTACTTTTGAAAAGTACTAGGGTAATAGTAGTTTTCCCACTGACTGTACTAGTACCATCACCACCAAAATATTTTTACATGTAAGATCTACTAAAATATATTTACGTTTAGTTATAACTAAAGACTACAAGTGTGGTTCGGTAGCAGGGGAGTAACTATATCGGCTTTACCGAAATAAACATGGGCATTATTATTTAGAGAAACTTTATACTAGAATTAAAACACAGACATAATAACAACCTTACCTTATTAGCAAACAAACACGTTGAAGTATTTTTACCAACTTTCAACATCTTAAATGCGTTGCAATCGAATTATAGGTACGCGTACTTGCAATGCATGATCATGCAACAATACCGTACGATGACTGCCTACAAACTACATATGTATTTTAATACATACATACTCGTACGATAGGCGCGCGCTGTTAGCGCTCCCGATGTACTGCCCCTGGAATTAAAACAATTCTTGCGGTTATTAGTTATAACTATATATGTAATATCTCTGCTTATCTGAACTTTCACTATTTCTCTTAGAAATTCTTAATGCTGAATGCATATACAGGGTGATTGGTGAGAATCGCCTATTAAAAGTATTATACAAACGGATCGGAATTTTAAAACAAAATTTTGCAGTTCGATATGGTTGAATATGAACTATCATGTGAAAATATTTTTGAATAAATATCACTTCCGGTTAACCGGAAGTGATATCATGGGGGGGCATCAACTTCGATTTTTTAAATAGCATGCTATAAAATAAATTACAAATTCAGCTTCTATGATAAATTTTACATATATCTCATGTATCATACCCTATACCTAAATACCATTCCTTCTGAGTTATTTGCAATTAAAGAAAAAAAGTGACAGATACCGATCCTACTTTATAGTGATATTACTTCACGTAGGAGTAAATGCGGCGAATGAAATTTTGCATACGCATAGCTGATATTATGTAGTTATACAGCATTTGAAGTTTTTTCTGTAACATTATACAGGGTGTTTAAAAACTTAGTTGCTTATAAATAAGTTCAATCCGCAAAAAGTAGATTTTCTTAAATGGAAAGGTATATATTTTATTAGATATTATGATTCTACAAAATATTCTCTTTGAATCCGTATTAGGTGTTCCTATACCTAAAATGTAAGGTTAATAAGTTATAACGATTTAATTAACCTTTATAAGTACCTAAAATGCTCAAATATGTCAATTTACAGAAGCAAGTGTGCTTAGCTCATTTGTTTTACATACTTACTTGCCACTTATTTTGACGTCTGTCATTTTGTTAATCGTATTTGCGAAAATTCTTCCCATTGAATTATAGGAATAAGGGATCCTTTAGGCAAATAACACCAGATGATTAGCAAGAATTATAGGAATACGTCTTCGAATATAGAATGCCTCAATAGAAACAGTTGCCATGTCGATCCATTTAGATAACTTATTTATTTATGTTATTATTATTGTTGTTCTTATAATGTTTCTACTGTAGGTATCTTTTATACCTTTTTATTACCTTTTTTATTATTTTAATTTTACCTAATTTGTTATTACTAATTATTTAGACCTTTGATGTAGATTTACTTTATGTTGATTATTCAAATACCAATTGTTGGGAGTATCTAGGAGAATTCTTAGATAATCTAAATTTTTTGCTGATATTGTTACACGTTGGGTTTTACTTTACACTTTGGATTTTACTTTTATTTTAGATACACAAAAGACTCTTCAATCAACTAATATTTCATTGAGCATTGAGTAAAAAAACGTTCAACAAAATATTTTCTTTTGGACATACTACTTCAACTGTTTTTTTTAATATCTGCCTTCTTAAATAATTATAACTGTTATTATTACTTAACAGGTATTGTTCTTTCACCATTGTTCTACGAACATATCGGTCGCTAAAACTTTTTATATCTTAAAAATTCTTAGAAATTTTTGCTGATCATTGCTTGTAAATGTCAGTATCTTTCACTAAACGTTTGATACCTTTATTTCACTATTTGATTACATTCAATTTGCATAATAAATAAATTCATGATTACCTGATTTGGTCTATTCTCAATGCTAATCCATTCTAACACATAATATACTGAGAAAAATGTATTGCACAGAAACGAAAACAATGTTATGACAGAGATAAAATAAAAATTGTAAAAAAATACTAAGATGTTTTGTAACAAATAAAATAATTTTTTGTTGTTGGAAAGTAAATACTCGCATTGTTTACCCTAATTATTGTACTAGTACAGATCTATTTCTCACAGTGTACGCGACTAACTAAAATGACAGACGTCAAAATAAGTGGCAAGTAAGTATGTAAAACAAATGAGCTAAGCACAATTGCTTCTGTAAATTGACATATTTGAGCATTTTAGGTATGGAGGTTAATTAAATCGTTATAACTTATTAACCTTACATTTTAGGTTTAGGAACACCTAATACGGATTCAAAGAGAATATTTTGTAGAATCATAATATCTAATAAAATATATACTTTTCCATTTAAGAAAATCTACTTTTTGCGGATTGAACTTATTTATAAGCAACTAAGTTTTTAAACACTCTGTATAATGTTACAGAAAAAACTTCAAATGCTGTATAACTACATAATATCAGCTGTACGTATGCAAAATGTCATTCACCTCATTTACTCTTACGTGAAGTAATATCACTATAAAGTAAGATCGGTATCTGTCACTTTTTTTCTTTAATTGCGAATAACTCAGAAGAAATGGTATTTAGGTATAGGGTATGATATATAAAATATGTGTAAAATTTATCATAGAAGCTGAATTTGTAATTTATTTTATAGCATGCTATTTAAAAAATCGAAGGTGATGCCCACTTCCGGTTAACCGGAAGTGATATTTATTCGAAAATATTTTCACGTGATAGTTCATATTCAACCATATCCAAATGCAAAATTTTGTTTTAAAATTCCGATCCGTTTGTATAATACTTTTAATACGCCATTCTCACCAATCACCCTGTATATTAGCCATATCTGTATTATATACAATATCTGTATATACAAGGAAATCACTTAATAGTAATCATATTTTATTGAAAATTAAGAAAATAAATAAAAGCTGTATTTCATTATTTATCTTTAATAGGTTTTAAATTTTCCAATATCAGATTAGCATTTTTTCTTCTTTCTTCTTCATCACTGAACAGTTCTGCAAGATCATCTTTTCTACTAGGTGATTTGCATTTAGGTAGTGATATTGGTTCCATAGTTGAATTTGTTAAGGGTAAATTCTGTGTCTGTGTTAACTTTGAATAAATGGTCATTGCCTAAAAACAAGAGAAAATTGAAATGTATGTATATAAAAATGCTAGTAAAATAATCAGTAAATATTAAATATTAATAGAATAATTAAATACCTGTCCAACCATATTTGATACATCACCAGCATTAGCAGGAAGAATTAAAGTATTGTTGTTTTTCGCTAATTTATTAAATGCATTTACATACTGCTCAGCAATACTTAACGAAGCTGCATTTCCGCCCATTTTAGTACCCAAAGAACCAGCAACTAATTTTAAGCCTGTAGCTCTGGCATCTGCAATAGCTAACATTGCTGCGGCTTCACCAGCTGCTTTATTTATATGTTCTTGTTTTTCAGCTTCGGAAGCCAATATTCTAGCCTGTCTCTTGCCTTCAGCAACATTAATATCAGCTTCTCTAACACCTTCTGATTCTAAAATGGCTGCTCTTTTCTTTCGTTCTGCCTCTACTTGCATTTGCATAGCCTCCTGTACCCTACTTGGTAATTTTATATCACCTAAAAATGGACCAAAAAAACTAATTGTTTAATGCAATAAATTAGTGTTACATACGTATTTCGTATCGCAAGCATGTAATACCCCATGCCTCACTAGCTTTATTTATTGAATCAACAATAGATACATTTAAATTTTCTCTTTCGCGAAATACTTTATCCAAGGCAATTTTACCAAGCTCCGATCTCATTGTTGTCTGTGCTAATTGTGTAATTGCAAATTCTGGATCTTCAACACCATAGCTAGCTAAATATGGATCAATAATCCGTAAATACAATACACCATCAATATTTAAGGTTACATTATCAGAAGTTATAGCACTTTGCTTCGGAACATCTATTGCAATTTCCTTTAAGCTTTGCACATACTTTACTTTGTCTATAATTGGTATTAGTATGTTCAATCCTGGATCTAATATTCTATGAAACTTTCCCATTCGTTCCACTACCCAAGCCTGCAAATAGTATTTTTCACATGTATTTCATATGCGAACATAAAATTACCTCTTGCTGTGGCACAAACATTACCACCGTATTTATAGGAGTCGATGATCGATATCTAACAGTAATAAATCTAAATTGAGGACGTATCTTTGTAAAATTTGATGTTTGCTGAAAGACATTTTCAGTAGAATGTTAATATTTTTTATGTAAAATTAAACATACTTTGAAAGTTCCTATTGTGGAAAACAATATCCTTGACCGTGAAAGCATATTTAATCAATTACCTAATACTGCTGCAGTAATGCCTTGTGAGTAAAGGGAGCACTTTTTACATCAATTGAGAATCCTTAGCCGATACTAAAACCTAACCTAATTGTATCATTTTTCTTGACAGTTTTTCAATTATACAGGATGTCAAACATTAAATATCAAAACATAAACTGTGTGTGGTAGGTGTTAGGACACCTTGGGGTTAGTGCAATTAGTTAAAAGGGAACGAGCAAAACATTTTTATTGTGTCGCAGCATCTTATTATAGGTATATTACAGAATACAATATTTATTTATAAAATAAATATGAACGAGGTTCCGCACTTATCTACACACACACTACGATAGTTCGAACGAAACTGATTATTCGCAAATCTTTAAAAGCATCGTATTTCGGTATATGGTATACGCATGTAAGAAAAACATGTCTTCTCTCTGTTAGGGTACATAGGGGTATTATAGGTATTTTAAGTGTTTACATATTAGTTTTTATAGTCCGGCGAGATAATCCCAACCTTTTGTGAATTATTTGAAATTTTCAGGGGTGTCAACACATTTGACCAAGGTTGTAAAAGTGCATATAAATGTCGGTATCAATCACATCAATCATACCGTTGATTGAACATTGATTGAAGGAATACCTACAAAACATAAAGATGCGCAATCTATGACAGTTGACAGAAATTTCAGATCCCATCAAATGCAAATCTCCATTTGATGGGATCTGAAATTAGAATTATGTGTATGTTTCTTAAATTTACTAAAAACTTGGTCGCCTATATTAAAAAGAAAACAAAAAATGATGATGGCATCCACTTTGAAAGAGATACCCATTTTAAATATTTCGCCAAGATACTTTCCCGCTCATGTGACATTTGTAAACATTTGACCACCATTTGACCTAACGTTCTATCTCAGTTCTATGGTACTAACCAGGGGGTAGATACTTGACTGTGGGCGCAACCTATAGTTGACGCATACAAATAAGCCGTAAGTTTCAGAGTAGATTTCTACATTTTCAACTGATGTGGAAACATGTCCTTTCTACTTTCTTTTTATAATTTGATAGATAACCTCAACGATGGACGCCTTTTCTGAAGTTTTTTTATTTGACCAATTTCCTTTAATATTTCTCTGTTTATTTTGTGTTTTGGTAAGAATTTGTACGATTTAATTTCCGTGTAAATATTATTATATATACAATTTTGTTTTAGGTGAACTTCCGTGTATGTATATAATTTTGATATTGGACACTTTTGTGCATTACTTATAAGCAGTAATTATACAGTTGTTTTAAGCTTATTTTGTACACTATTTTTCATTTTAAAAAATGAGACGTTGTTGTGTTCCAAAATGTGATGATAAATCTGCTCGAGGTAAATGCTGCCACCAATAATATCTATATATGGTTTAAAAGGTAAAATTTTTAACGTAATGAAAGGAACAGATATGTCTCTTGATATTGTATGTAACGATAATAGAGAGCACATTCATGTTTTGCTCAGAATTATAATAAATATTGTGGTTTTTAGTTATTTAAAAAAGATTAATAGCACATTGAGAGGTCGGGACACAAGAAATATTAATTTCGATTCGATTGTAAAATCCGCGCACGAGTTGCATTTAAAAACACGCAAAAGATAATAATAATTTTTGAACATTATTACTGTCTTCTTATATTTCAATGACAATTTGTAGTAAAATGACTTATTTAGTAACATTATCTTTTAGTTTAGTACGTAGGTATATTTTAGAATATGTATAAAGTTTAGTTTGAATTTATAATAAAAGATTTTTTTTAAAGATTTTTACTTAAAAAAGTTATTCAAACCTAATTATCCCACACTTGAATTTCCCGCCTTGACAGAGGATTTAATTCTAGTTTGATGCGGCAAAAGTAGATGATGCTGTTTACGTTATGCCGGCGTTCCAAGTTTCCTATCTTTACTAGAGTTAATCTTGGGTACTAACTGAACATGCCAAAATTGCGTTGCACGTGTCTCCATCTCTAGCTTTTACAATTTTGTAATACATATTTCGCAACCGCTTCTCGGTCGGTGATTTTTACGAAAAATATAATACTAAGAGAGGCCTTTTTGGGTAACTCAATAAAACCTGGGTATACCAAAACCTGTAAAAACCTGTACTTACCTTTAAATTGCCAATTCAGTGGCATACGGGTGGCACTCTATAGGCCAAGGTCAAGCACAGTTATTTGCTATCCCTTTTGTATTCATATGTTCATCTCTTTCTAAGTGGTAGTTCATACACAGTCAACTTCGGCGCTATGATCAGCGTTCCCCTTCCACCGCTACCCCCGTAAAGCTGGATCCAATTCACGGGGTAGAATCTCTTATGGCAAAGTTGGGGCAAACATGTGTAGTACATGACTAAGCCCACGAGATGTCGTTGGGAGTAGTACGCCGTAAGTGCGCAGGTGCCATCAGGATTCGTTGTACCTCTGAAATTTCTGTCAACTGTCATAGGTTGCGCATCTTTATGTATTCCATAGATAATATAATACTAACGTACTATAGATACGGCAGAAGGTCCCGTGTACTGTCGTCAAAGTTTTGGTACTCACACATTTCACCAGGTGTCGCTAGCACTGCTTTTTGAAATTTGAAATATGACAAGCGCAAAATTGAGTGTCATTATGACATTATATTGTCATTCTGATTTTGTATGTTGTATCGCAAACGTCTTTAAAAACAGTATTAGTAGAATATCGTAATGTTTGTGATATTCTTGGAGAAGATAAGTTGGAGAATTATGCACTCTACAAAAACTTTTTGAATAAAAAAGAGATAACAACAAGAACAAAAATGACGGTGTATCAAGCAGTATACTTACAAGTCTTAACCTATGGAGCAGAAAATTGGATACTTGACGAAAGACAAACAAAACGACTACAATCCAGTGACATTAGACAGATGCTGACAACAAAATCATTAAGAACTGAAGTAGAAGAAAAGAAATTGAAATGGTGGAGACACTTGACCAGAATGAATGAAAGTAGACAGGTGAAGCGGGTATGGGAGATAAGGAAAATCGGGAAAAATCGGAGACGACCCAGAAAAACGTGGAACAGCAGTACGGATGAACTTCTGAAAAAAAGAGGAAAAACATGGAACCAGGCGAAGGCCCTAGCCAGAAACAGGAAAGAGTGGCGTGAATTTGTTGAATCTGTGGAACTAAATTAAGAGAACTTTACACCTCGACACCTTCGGGTATAAGAGGTCTTTGATTATGTATGTACATATGCATGAAGGATTATGTTGGACGTGGTTTCGTTTAAACCTTAAATAGTAGTGCTAAATATCGCTTAAAGATGAAACTATCGTTTCTGTTAAATTGACAAGAGCTGACATACTAGTTTTGACATAAACCAGTGACACTTTATTTTCATATCGCATTATCCCATACAAATTGAAGCAGTACAAGAAATGTTTAATGTCTTCAAGGCGATAACACCAGATACAATATACTTCGCCAAGGAGAGTGCAGTATACAACATCCAATTAATAGGTAAATACAAGATGTGTTATTAAATTCTGTTATATTAAATTCTGTCCGAATATAATATCTTTCGAGATCATTTTTATAAATTACCTAACCTTCGATTTCGATATTATAGGTATACGTGACATATATCATCCGAATTGAAACTTCACGAGGAGCGTTAGGGAACGAAATTTTATTTCGTCGTGTTCCACGAAGATAACATTTTTGTAAAAATAGTTTTAATGAAAATATAGGACAATATTCAGAAACTATATAAAGGCGCTTTGTTTTTTAGTTTAAAAGTTAGAAATTCAATTTTCAATAATAAACAAGCTTTTCGTGACCCAGTATGGTCTGTTTTAAATTTAACACATTTCACTAGATGGCGCAGAAACACGCCAACAAAATTTTATTAGAAGTGTCCAATCTATAGAGAATAAAATGTATATATTATCTATGATGTATTCCTTCAATCAACGGTTGTACGGTTGTAATATTTTTGTTTGTATTAAATTATTTTTTATATTCGATAAAATCTTTTTGTTTCAACCTTACGCTTTCTTTGGAAAGTACAGTACGCTGCAGCCAATAAGTTTACGTATGCTTATTTTACTATTGACTAGTAATAAATAAAAGCAGATAGTAAAATAAGCATACATGAACATATTCAGTCGAAGTCTGTATCCATAGTACGCGATTTAACAGCTCTGTTGAACTTTTCCGTAAATGTTATATTATATCTGTATATAAGGTTTAACAGAGCTATTAAATCGCGTACTGTGGATACAGACTTCGACTCATTGTCTTGAAAACAAAAATCCGAAACTAAACAAACTAATAATTTGAATGTGGCGGTAGTTGATAATAGTTAATACACCAGTCACCAACGTAGCGCTAGTAGTATGTACCTAACTTCATTTGATGAAAGAGTTCGGGAATATTTATGCAGGAGTGGCCCATCTCTGTTCAGTGGTCGACATTCGGAAGTCTTACCCTTTGCTATATTTCTCTCTCTGCTATATTCTCTATAGTGTATATTCTTTGTAGTGATGGGTAAATCAGGGTGTGCAGTTTTTAGCTGTGTACCAAGTAAGAAAGATTCTCGACATAGTTTCCCAGATCCTGAGAAGTATGCAGACTTATTTGGAAAATGGATGATAGCTATTAAGAATAAAACCTTAATTAATCTTGACACGAAATATTTGTACAAGCATTATACAGTATGTACGAGACATTTTGAGCTGTGTGACATTGGTCCAAACAACAGATTAAAGCGAGGAGCAATTCGAAGTTATACTTACCATCAGGTATTATCGTAAACTATTAAGACAAGTTGTATTTAATAACATATAATTCAATTTAAATAGTATTAAAACAAACAGACCAAAGTGTACCAGAAAGTGCAACATCTTCAAGTACGATACCAGAGGAGACAGGCAACAAAGCACTTCCAAAAACACCCGAATCTCTAAAAAGTATGTATTTGTTAAAAGGATTTATAAATAGGAATAAAGCGCATAAAGAAATATTAATGTTAAGTAGTAGTAGTTAGTAGTGGTAGATAAGTGATAAGTGTGATATTTTAATTACATTAGAGCAATTTCTACAAACTAATACAGTAAGTATATAAAAGTTGTAAAATGTAATATTTCTTATATTACTTATTGCAGGAGCATTGTACCAATGCAAGACGATGGTATTTAAATATTTCCAATACGAGACAATTTCGACATGCTAAAGCTGTTAGAGGAGAGCGTCTTGACATATGTCGCAGGTTTTATAGTTCACACTGGTTCACACATTGAAAGTGGGAAAATGTATTGCATGCAGATACAATGTGCTTAGGAGAGATGATGAAGATTTGCGTTCTTACGACTTTATTAAATTGAAGGAATACGGCAGAGTGCTTTCATCTAGACTGCAGTACGTCACTAAAGAATTTTTAACGACTTGTACTAAAATATACAATATAGTTAGTTTTATTTTATGTACAATCAGGTGCAAAGATATCCGGACACGTCTAGATAGAGAAATACCCTGCGCTCAATACTTTATTCCAAAGAGCCGCAGGGCACCTGACTACCTGCTGAGTGTAACCGTAGTTTTTCACTCTTACAATAAGATTGCAATATACAAATGCGTATTATACGTATATACATATATATTGTATATGTATATGGATATAGCATAAATTAAAATTAATATATATATTCTCTGACCTTTATGTACTTATCTTTTAATTCCTGATTTATTTCCACTTCTAGGTCAAGTGGAAATAAATCAGGAATAAATAAATAAAAAATAAATTAAAATATGGGAATTTAAGCTTCTGTAGCATCAAGTAGATGATATTATTATCATCAATATCTAAAATATACATATTACCCCTTTAGTTAATAATAAATCACTCAGCTTACTGTATCAGAAGTTATAATGGAAACTAAATTTTTAAGGTTTCATAAAGGTAGTAGATAATTCAATTCTGTTTAATAATAACTAATGTATTTATATTTAGTTATATGTTTTAACATGTAGTTAGTGTTCTTATTTATGGTTTTATATATGATTTAGTTGTACGAGTTTTAGGTTAGTTGCAAGGCAAAATAGAAAACAACTTACTAGTGTTTTGACAGATTAGCACTTTTTAACTCAATTACATATTGAGAATAAAAATATTTTATTTATATTGCAATTAGTATAAATAGTAGATAAATATAGTTTAAAATGATAAAAGCGATCTGGAACTTTCGCCGATCGCTGACTGAAAATATAAAAACCCTCATATCAGCACAAAATTCGAAACAAAATTTCTCAAAAACTAGCCAATTCCGCATAATAAGGATGTTGCAGTAATTAAAATTACATCTTAAACATATTATACAAACGCGTATTGGCGAATTACGTGTAAAACCAAATGTGCCCGTATAGCAATATAATTTTAGTAACACCGTACCTAGTTTTAAAAACATTTTTCATCTGAAGATGATTTCAGTTAATACAAGCGCAAGTAACAACAGGTAACTTATTTAATTAGAAATTTCCTTTAAATGCTTCTTAGTATTACTAAAACCGAAATACTTATACATATTATATAAAGAAAAACGTCAGAAGAGATTAAAAATGTATGTATTATGTTGTGAGTATTTGTCAAGTTTATAGGTGCTTATGATTGGATAATCCACAAACACAACTCTATTAATCTATATATCTTATTTTAGAACTAAAGTGTAGTATTCTGTTGAGCATTAATTATTTATTTTATACACAAACATTCTTATTGCTGTTTTTAATGTATTTTACTATAAAAGTTAATATACATTTTTTATGAAGTTTTACTTATCTTTTAGTCCCTATCATTAATCACAACTTCAATTTATTCTAGTTCACATCTTCGATTACAACTTTATCGTCATCTTCTCTTTGAAAGGTAAATGACAAATAATATCAAAATTTAAAGACATGCTTGTTAAAAATATTTAGATCCAAATTAATCATTGATATATTGAGCCATGAATGAACACTAACTTAATGTTAAAAAAATTGTTAATATAAATAAAGTGATTTTCACTAAACAGAATTAATTTACTTTCTATTATGACCTCTATTGTATTATAACTTCACAAAATATTTTATGAGTTTGCAACATAAATAATCAGGTACACTAAACCCTAGGTAAAAAAAATTGATAATATATTCTTTCGCGAACGGTTCATTACTGCATTTCATAACAAAAGGCATCTGATAGCTTTTCACCTGGTGAAGATATATAATGTGAACATACATATATTACTATTTTGTATCGGAGGACAACAATCCTTTTTCTTCGGTATGTATTTGCAAAAATTCTATTCCTCTTAATAGTAGGTTGAATGATTACAATTCAATAAAGGAGTCATATATTTATTAATTTTTAGTAAAACGGACAACTCGGAAAATATTCGTGATATAGAACAACCGTCCTATAAATTCTAACATTTTAATTTATATAACATATGTCTACATACATATATGCGTTTATATAATACAATGTATTTGTACGAGTGACAAACGGTCCCACCCAGCAGGTACTAAACTGCCTTGCGGCTCTTTGGAATAAAGTATTGAGCGCACGGTATTTCTCTATCTAGACGTGTCCGGATACCTTTGCACCTCACTGTACATATCCTTCTGCAAAGAAGTTGTTACTGAAAATCGAAAATACATTAAAAACATCTATTAATTTTAATTTCATTGAGTGCGAACATTCGAAAAAACTACTGAACATGATTCTTACTAAACTGTGTACATTGTTAATACATAACTATTTTAAAGGTGTAAATTATATTAATGGCAAGGATAGAAGAGAATTACCTGCAAACTGTAGTGAATTATATAAAAAAGCTACCGTATTTCGAAAATATAAAAAGTAAATACAATTATTCTGTTTTATTTTCCCATTAAAGCTCAACTTGCAATACTTGAAATATTAACATGAAGAATATTTAATTTTAAACCAATATTTTCAAGTTTATTTAATATTATTCGACAAGAAGATGTGATAAATTTAGATGGATTGCTATTGATTAAAGTTAAATATTTGTCAGTAGCAATCCAAACTAGATCTACTATAATGCATATACCACGTTTAAGTTTTCGCGCCATAAGTTCTTGATTCGCATCAGACGGAGCTACGTTCATGGTCGCATTCAGCAGAAACAAACCGCGGTCAACAGTTGGCAACTGTTGCCAACATTTCTGCTAGACGCATCCGCTACATCGACAACATGTTGAGAAAAATGGCGTTACACCAGAACCACCAGAAAACGGCAACTGACGGCAGCAGAAACAAAGTACGCTCTCAACTGTTATCGATGTAGCAGTTGCCAACTGTTGACGGCGACTTACTTCTGCTGAATGCATTGAATCAGGGGGTGTAAGGTCGAATATCACAACTGGAACTGTCATGGCGACGGAATTCTTGGTATCCACAAGAGGTCGCTATCATTCACGAACGTCACAAATGCAGACGCCATGTCTTTTGTCATTATTTAACCAAAGTATTGTGTCGTATTGTTGTGTTGTTTACACCTAGTCCGGGAGGTAGCGTTGCATTTTAGGTAGTGATTTTACGCCGATCGACTGTTATCTTTTTCGATACGTATGTTATTACTAATAACTAAACCAAGCGTCAGCTGACGCACCCGCGGTGGGTATAGTTGTAAGAGGCCGCGAAACGTGAAAAAAAAATTAAATAAAGTCATAGTACACCGGCTGGTTTTTTTTTTAATAAATAGTAGACATCATAGTAAGTTGAAATAAATTCGTCAGCTGCATCTCGGAAGGGGGATTATGCGTCAGCTGCATGCTTGAACTTGTAAAAAAATAACGTCAAATTAGGTAATAGTACGCCTGAGGAAAATTAACTACGATATTGTTTACATAATTAAAAGTAGGAAAAAAATCTGCTGTGTGTATAGTGGTCAAAAGACCTTCAGCCGACGCATTTTTTCGCGAGAGACCGTGTTATCAACGGTCTTCAGCGGTAATGTGACCGGAACGTTTTGGCGAGATACATATATATTAGTCAGGGTAGTCACAGCTATGACGTCACAGTTTGTAACCGTTGAACAACGTTTGTTGCCGTCCTCGAGAGGTATGTTATCAGCGGTATAACCTATAACCATCCTATAATCTAAACGAAAACCAGATGAAAATGGCGGCTAGTGATGAAGCTAAACACGAAACAATGCAAATAATATTGAACGATGGAGGTATGGATTATGTGGTGCAAACAGACATGAAAACGGCAGAAATGTTACTAAATGGTGATGATTAAATAACATTAATAAACTTTAATTTTTATTTTCTACGATGTTCTTTAGATGCCGATGCATTGCTTAAATGAAACATGTGTTGTTTATTATTATAATTATCTAGTATATATATATATATATATATATAATTATCTAGTACTAAGCAATAATTTTATCCTACTTTTGTTATACTTGTTGCTGTCAATTAAATCACGTACCAATCTACAAACGTCAAAATGTTTTGAATTTTATGTTTTCTGTCACTGGGTAAGTTCATGCGCGTAGCTGACGCATAACTCCTCCCCTCCCCCTCCACGATGCAACTGACGATTTGAATTCAACTCACTAGATGTCAACTATTTATAAAGAAAAGTTTCAGCCGGCGTACTATTACTTGAAATTTTAATTTTTTTTACAAATTTCACGGCCCTCCACACCCTGACCCACCGCCACTTGAGCAGCTGACGGTCGGTTGACAGATTAGTTGTATGAGATCAACTACCGATATCAAAATCAGGCGGCTTACTAGACTTTTTCATTTGCAACGCTACCTCCCGGACTAACCATATGGTCTATAGTTTTCGATTCCTGTATTGTTATATTCATCTTGGTTATATCGTAATATCGATCAACTTGTGTGTATTAGTGTTGTGTTAGTGTGTTATAAACAATTATAAAGACTTTAAAATAAGCTTTGGGTAAACCTGCAGAATCCAGCTCCCATTTAAATTTCCCGCTACGAATATAGTAAACAACCTGCAACGTTGCCAAATTTTAGTTTTTTTGTGGCTTGGCTTGTGTTGTATTGTCATTATATTGTGATATTTAATTAATTTCATTTAATTAATTTCAGTTAAGTTATTTCTTTCTTAATTTGTTGAAATGGCAGGTAGAGGAGGAATTGCGAGACATTGGATTGTTGAAGAGGAGGAAATATTAGGAATAAATCACATCCGTGAAGAAAAGGTTACGTTTAGAAATATTATTTTCCCTGACAAAATTAATATTATCATGTGGTTAGTTAAGCATAGCTTAATAAAACATTCAAATAACTGTGTAGAATGCAAAGTGCCTAGGTCATTCGTAAAAAGAGTGACCTTAGTGATTGTTATCGGTGGCCATGTAAAATATGTCGTAAAGCTTTAAGTATTCGATCCTGGTGAGCACACAATGGTATCGAGGATATGGATGGTGGTGCGTATGAACATTGTGTTGTTGTGCATCAACAGAATTTTGTTGGTCCCGATGATCGCACTGTTCATACACAGAACGTGGAGAACATGTGGATGCGTGCCAAGAGGAAGCTTCGTCGGCAGTTTAGAACTTCTGAAGACCTCTGCGAGTCCTACTTACATGAATTTATATGGCGTAATCAATTTAATCATAGTTCAATTTTTTCAGACTTTATTATAGCTCTTCGTGAACAGTATCCATTGTAATTTATAATTTTAACTGCTGCTGTGTTTGTTTTATATAGTTGATATTCTATTTTATTAATTGATATATGGTTCGTCTTGGTACAAAATCACTTTGCAGTTATATTAACAAATATTCACACAGTCCGGAACCCACAATCCCATATATCCATGTTTTCCTAGTTATTTTTGTTGATAGGCATGGTATTTACAAAATAAATTAGTTTAATTGTATATATCGTTTGATTAACCTATAAATATAAAAATAAATATAAAATAACCTATAAATTGATCTATACCAGCATTCTTTCTGACAGTATGCGTTTGGCAACGTTACTCGTATATTCATTGGTTATGCGCATGCGTAAATGCGTTCATTATGTCAGTTTAAATGGGAGCTGGATTCTGCAGGTTTACCTAAGCTTTGTTTTAATAGGTAAGTTATAAAATATTCAAATTATTATTATTGTTATAATAATTATAATACATATGTGTCAGGATTTATTTAGATGAATGTAGCAATCTGTATAAACAAGCTAGATTATTAAGAAAATATAAAAAATTAATTTGTATTGAATTTGTTTTTATTGCATTATTGGTGGATACTGCAGTATACACATATCTAAAAAAAAGTAAAGTTGATGTATGGCCGTGAAAAACTCAAACTATTTCGGACTTCAAAGAGATAATTTTGATTGGAAGAACTAGTTGTAGTTCTTTCACTAATTTTTGATATTCTCCCGATAATTACTTAACACAAAAATCAGCAAACTAATTTTTTTATGAAAATGAATATTGTGTAATTATTAGCAGATTATCAAAACAACAGTGAAAGAACTAATCGTACATACATACTTATAATACAAAATTTAAATTTAACCCTTGACTGATTTGAATTTTACCGCCTTGAGTTCTTGATCCCTGCGAGATAGAGCTATTTACATACAAGGAACCACCTACTTTTTAGGGACTTTACAATCTATACTGTTTATCTATGCATTGAATGCATAATTATTTATACGTGAGTTTACATTTTATCCTTGTCCATGGCTGTCACCTAGCAACGCAGCTAACAATCAATTAACATTTGTTAATTTTAAATTGCATTTGCATTTATTCTTGTACGACATACTTTTATTTTGTGATTTTATGGAAGTTTTATAACACCATAACACATATAAAGACAAAAAAAAAATTTAAAAAATATAAAAAGGTAATATTTAAAAATGACATCCACCTTTTTAATAGAAATTAATAAACTAAAGAATATTCAAACAAATTTGGAGAAAACTGAACAGATTCTATTAGAATATTTACACAAGCATGGTTTAATAGAAGTAATTGATTTCTATGACAATTTGGAAATAGAAAGGTTTGTATCAGTAACATTATTTTTCCTGTAGATAATAGGTAAAAATTTTTAGGAAAAGGAAATAAATTTCATTCAAACTGAAATTATAAATATGTTGACGCTTCTAAATAAATTTAAATCCTTACCAACAACAACAGAGAAAGAACATTTGGGTAGGATTTTTCATTTAACTTTTATATGATAAATTATTATTTAAATGATTTTTCCTTAAGATTACAAACGAACTAAAAGAGAAATGATTTTACTGGCAGAAAATATAAAACATCTTCATCATAAGACCAATGATTATATCGAGAAACTTAAACAGAATGAAAAAAAATTTCATGATGATGTTAGGCATTTTGAATATAAAATAGGAGAGTGGGAAAAACATGCCAGTTTGGTGTGGAGCAATCCTAATAGGGCGAATGAAAAGATTGATGAAGTATAAGCATCTACCTTTCTTTTACTATACATTTATTGAGTTATTTTTAGAATATAAGTAGCTTCCTAACATTTTTGTCACAACATGGTGGTCATAGTAATGGATGGTCATCTGATGACCATAATCTTTTTCTGAAAGCCCGATCTAGATGCAGAAACATAGAGGAACTATGTACCTACTTACATAGTATTTTGCCAGGTAAGATACACAAGAAGAGAAGCAAGAATATGTTTCAAATTAATATTCAGACTGATAATTTAATATTTAGTACCAAATGACATTAATTTAATAGTATATTATTCAACGAGCGGTAATGTAGGTGCAGCACTAAGCAATAGCCGAGTGCTGTAATTCATCAAGTGAGTTATTACCATTACCGCGAGTTGAATACTATACTTTATCTACGACTATAACAATTAAAACGAAGGTACAAGTTCCAAGAAAACTTTTTTTATGTCGCATATTGAAACTGTCAAAATGACATTTCACCTAATTTCAAAAATTGTGTCGCATATTGAAAGTGTCAAGTTAAAATTGACAAGTGATCTAATTTAGAGTTGACAAATAACGTTACTTTCCTCAAAGTTGGTAGTGGACTGTTTCATTTCGACGAATCAGATTGTAGAATTTAGCGTGAGTTATAATAACTCTGCTATAAATCACGCTAATTGTTTATGGGTGCCATTACTTGTTCAAAAGCAACTGAATAATGAATACATTATTTAATAGGAGTAGATAAAGAAATTTATCTACTATTGTTATTATTGTTATTACTATTGTTGATATTGTCTATACTATCTCAGAAGTCATGTATAAGTCGTATATCGTATAAATCACATAAGATTGGTACGAATATAATATAACTCTGACGAAAGATCCATATTTTCTATACGAATCATACGCATTTGACCCGTCGTTCTTTCTGGTTCGAATATCTACTCTCTCGACCTTTGATGGACTAGAGAGTAGAGTAGTTGGCCTATAATTCTGTAAGAGTTTATGGTTTTTCTGCCACCATGTTAGTAGTGACTATCCAAATTACAACGAACTTATAGTAGAGATGCAGAACCTTGTTGATCTCACTCACATTTTTTAAATCTCAAGACTTGGTTCGTTGTTCTGTAAACATCCGGTGTGCTTTCCTCCTATTTTTAATTATGTGGCAGATGTCTTCAGCCATGGGAAATAAGATGGTTGATATTAAATATGAATACATACAAGGAAATATTTTTCTTCCACATTTATATTATCATCACAATGATTTCTATCTACGAAATTAAGTTTAAAGTCGATACCAAATTAGGTAAACTATTTAGTCTAGTATTCATTGATAGAGTTGTGATTTACCCAGTTGCCGCCTATCGGAGAAAAACTCAGGAGGTGTTCATAGTCAGATGTCATTGGGATTCTACTATTTTGTGTTGTTACGTGCGCAATTTGTGGGATTATTTTATTCTGAGACTAGAATATTCCCAACTCTACTCGTGAATGAATAAATATAATAATAGAATAATATAAAAATTAACGGGATTTAATTAAGTAATCTCACAAATAAATATAAATGTTACGTTTTATTTTAGATGTAAGTGAAGAAGAAATTGAATTGCATGAAAAATGGTATTTGAAATATTTAGAATTAAAAGAAAAACAAAAAGAAGCTATCAAAATATGGAGAAAAGCTAAATCTGCAGTGGTGACACAACAAAAAGTTATTAATAATACAACCATAAGAGTTGCCTCAGCTTATAATCAAACAAAAAGAGTTAGTAGACATCAAATAAAAGAAAAGTTAGAAAATGGAAGGTAAGCTAACAAAGTACAGTCAGCGCGTACAGCTCGTTTAACGTACGTTCGCCAGTACGTACATATTCATTTACTACCCTCCGTCCGCACGAACGTGTCCAATATCTCTACGAACGTACAGCAGATCACTATGGTGTTTACTGTTGAAGGACTCAGACATAGATTTCGTTCTATTTCTGCCAATTTTTCTCCTTTTTCAATAATTTTTCTCAAAACTAATAGTTTTTCTTCTTTTCGATATCTTTCACTTTCGCTTATATTTTTACTAATTTTCACCAAATATTTTGTAAAACTTGTAACTTGTCTTTTATTAAAAGCGAATAGAACTGCACACATACACTTATATAATTGCATGATCCGGAGTTTTAAATACAAAAACAATTATTCTTGTGTAACATAATATATAAATCCATAAACATTTTTATATAGAGCTTTATCTCCAAGTATTATTTTTAAAGAAGCAATTTTTGTAGTTTCCACAGTAAATCGTATATGTTCTCTTTTACGTTTACCCTTCATGATGATGGCCTCGGTTTTTTGCGGTGCTAGACATAGTTTATTCTCCGTCATCCAATCTGTTATACGTCTCAGGTTTTCGTTCACGTCTGTGACGAGAGCATGCTCATCATTCGCAATTATCACCATTGCGAGATCATCGGCGTATCCTATTGTGTAGACCTTTCCAGTTAATTTTAATTCCAACACGTCATCATAAAGAATATTCCATAATGCAGGGCCGAGAACCGATCCCTGCGGAACCCCCGCTCTGTTTTGCAATTCGACCTTGTTATTTGGAGATGCCGTTCATCCAAGTAGATAGATATTATCTTAATTAGGTATCCAGAGATGCCTCTTCTATTCAGTTTCTTGATTATAAGATTCCAATCGGCAGAATTGAAGGCATTTTGTACGTCAAGTGCTATCATAGCACACCATGTATCTTTACAGTTCTTCACTATATTTGTAACTGTTTCTACCGCATGTATCGTAGATCTTCCTTTTATGAAACCAAACTGGTTTTCGGATAAGCCCCTTTCACTTCTATCTCATCCAACAGGCGTAATCTAATTAATCCCTCGTATAATTTATTTAGGGTATTCAAAAGACAGAGTGGTCTATAAGATGTTGGAATTCCGGGGTCCTTATCTTTCTTTAACAGAAATATCACCTTTGCCATTTTCCATTGTTGCGGGAATTCCTGTGTCTCCAACAAAGCATTCATGACCGCTAGAATCCAATCAAGGACAGTCTTAACTACCAATTTTATGGCTTCCGGAGGAATCCCGTCTACACCAGGTGCTTTCCCGGATTTCATATTATGTGCTACGTTTTCTAATTCTGCAACTGTAAACGGTATAGTCTCCTCCACTGTTCTCAGTTCACGTGCGCAGTTATTATTTCCAGGGAACAGTTCTTGTATTATAGATTTCTTAAAGTCGACCGACAAGTCACACGGTGCCACGTTTTTTAATTCTCTCATAGCGATTTTGTACCCAGCACCCCAGATATCGTCCTCAAGTTCTTTGCAGAGGTTTTTCCAATGGTTCCTTTTAGACTCATTTATGAGCTTCCTCAGATCTTTCTTTTGAATTCTATACAGGTCCTTGAGTCTTTGTTTCTCCTCGTTTCCAGCATTTGGGTTTTTCGCTATTCGAGTAAGTTTCCTTCTGGTTACTATACATGCAATCCGTTTTTCATTGATGGTTGTATTCCACCAGTATGGGGTTGGTAACCTCCTATTTATTCCCTTAGTTATGCTCCCAGTATACGCATCATTTATTACTTCAGTGCATTTTTTATACGATTTTCTTTGTTGGGGATTCATTTCGGACACTTTTGTTTAATTCGAGTGCAGAAAGCGCCCCAGTCATTTATAGTTCTTTCTTTTCCTGTACCGTTCTTAAGAATTTTGATACCCTTTATTTCAAAATAAATATACGCATGCTCCGTTAGTGTTTCTTTCTCAAGAACTTTCCATTCGCTAATGGTTTTAGCAAGTTTTTGTGTACTGCAAGTTACGTCGATATAAGACTGGCTTGTTCCTCGTACGAACGTCGGCTCCGTTCCAGTATTGTGTACGACCAGGTTTAGGTGGACATCCATTCGTTCCAGTACTTTCCGCGTTTATCCGTTATCGGCGAACCCCACTGTATGGACTTAGAGTTAATATCCCCCAGTATGATACATTCCTCTTTCCTTCGACTTGCGGAACCCATTATTTCATCCACTTTGTTTTCATATTCCCTCATTAATATGTTAGGGGATATGTAACAACAGTATATCGCACCACAGTTAATACGAAGGTACACGTATCGCTCGCCACGTTCTACTTTTCTAACTTCCACCTTTTTGTTTGTAAATAGTATAGCTACATTGCTTTGTATGTCTTTAATCCATTCACTGCCACTCACTATATTTTTGTTTAGTTCACTTACTATTAGCACGTCGATATTACTTTGTTTTGTAGTTGCATAAGCCAGATTATGCGCAGCCCGCCCCCGTCCCAGATTTGTTTGTAGGATTTTCATCTTGTAGGCTTCTGAGAATCATTTCCTCGTTTAGTTTCCACTGTTGCATTTGTGGATGCAGCTGCTCTGGTGTTGGCTTTAATTGCTATCGCTTTGGCTTTGTCTTCGATTATCCTTTTGTAGTGAGGACATTTCATGCGATCGGCTCTATGTCCTTCTTTTTTGCACGTGAAACAAAAACTTAGGTTCTGACATTCCTTGGCTCTATGGCCTTCCTTCCCACAGTTTAGACATGATTTGGATTTGTCATCGGCCTTGCACGTACTACTAACGTGTCCGAACTCTAGACACCGATAGCATCTGACTACGTAAACGCGCGGACGTACCCTGCAAGAAATCCATGGTCCCTTGCCTGATCAGTTCCTTTGCATACACCCTCCCAAGTGCGACCGTGGCATTTTGACTGCCCCATTGGTTTGGTTTAAGTGATAAGATCTTGATTTCATCCGCCTTTAAGCCTCTGACACTCTCAGATATAGCTGTCATTAGTCGATATCTCCATCTATGTCTGTTATATGTAAGACGTCATCGTTGTTTCTAATCGTAATTTGCTCGTCCTGATTTAACTCTTGTATGGTCTGTTTGAGCGCCTCTGCTTTTCTCTTTACCCCTTTAACTTCCAGCAATACATCACCTGTAGTCGTCTTTTTAATAGTTTTTAATTTTACGCCAATTTGGTCCAGGTGCACACTGTTCTTTATTGTACGTAGAACGTCTGCATATTGTCTGCGATTGGATTTAACAATGACTTTCTCCGTCTGTTGTAGATTCCTTATATGCTGCTGGTTATGTTTAGTTCTTTTATTTGTTCTTGTCGTTAAAATTTCTATATTTATCCCAGATCCGCGGAATACAAATTCCACACACTTTTTCAGATAGTCTACCTCCACATTTCCCAGAGCCGTAATCACAATTTGCTTAGGACCATGTGTGTGTATTAGCTTCCCCAAGCTATTCACACAATCATACAATTTGGGTATATCGTTTACCCCATCTAGTTTCATCCTATACGGTACAACATACATAATTCTGGAACTTTCACTCCTGCCACCTTTGCTTGTTAGTGTCTCCATGGATGTCTTAATGTACTCAATTTCTCCTTCGTTTATGGTTCCATTAATCAGGTGTGCCATGTCCGGAAAACAAGATAGTGTTTCATCTGCAATAATAGCATTTCTATATAATATGAAAATGCTACGCAAGCATTCTTTTGTGCGTAACCAGAAAGAAGCGACTATTTAGGTACTCGAGATTTTAAAGGATGAGGTGTCGGCGATTCCCAATTCAAATATCCGCATGCTGTTTTTCTAATATTATATCATTCTGCCTTTAAGCAAGCTACTCCAGGAGACCACTATCTCTTAACAGATACCTACACGATATGCTTAATTTTAATAATAATAAATAATAACACACGTTTTCCATCGGAGAAGCTCCATAATGCTCTC